>VUQI01015203.1:9516-32237 GCA_015106735.1 Paratilapia polleni
ACAAAAAAAAAAAAAAAAAACCCCCCCCCCCCCCCAGACCAAAAAAAAAAAAAAAAAAAAAAAAAAAAAAAAAAAGGTCAGCAGTAATCCAACGTGTGGGTCTTAAAAATTATTCCTCTGCTATTTAAACCAGTGTTTTTTTCTTGTCGTCTGTACAAAACAATAAGCTATAAATAGAGCTGCACAGTCTATCTGCCATCACTTGCATTTTGATTCTTCTTTCAGAGTCAGAAACTAACATAAGAACCAGGCTTGAACGGTAATATTGTGAACCAAGACAATGAATAAGACATAAACGCATGAAAGCATACTGTCAAAACCAACAGGATCCTGTAATGCGAGGGACATTCTCAGAGACTTATTCAGTTTACTCAGTTAAGATGAAATCCTCAGGAATGCAAGAAAATCCAGTTAATATCCTCACAAACATCAAGTTGAAGTTTCATGGATGGCTGTGTGTGAGAACAAACTTACCACTTCTGTGGAGGTCTCTGTATGTTCTGCAGCCACATGCTCCTGCAGGGACATCTCTGTGTAGCCCATTCTGCCACAGTAGGGACATGTAAAGGCTTGGGGCTGCTCCACAGAGAAGGCTTCCCCACCATAGTACAGGTCTGGGAGGGAATAAGAATCCACATTGCATTCAGTGTCCATGTTGTGACATGCTTTAAAAACAAAAGTTTAAGCTCCAAATGTCTTATTTTATAAGATGTAATTACAATATGTTATGTTAAAGCTGACTTGGACAATGAACTCCAAGTTAACTACAGTATTCCCATATACCAGGAAACATAAATAAACCCATGCACATGAAACCACCTGCAAGTAGGCCGCCCACAGACATGGTGATACATTACAACAGTCCATTTAATAACAGCATTTGGCTCATCATGGGAGCTTTACTCAACACTTCATTAACTGATTTTTTTTTTTTTTTTGCCAGGCTGCTAATGACACTTTGGTGCATTAACAAGCAGTGGTATATTTACACATGCAGCAACAGTAATGTGGAGGTTGTGTTTAAGTTAAATTTAAGTACAATTTTCACTTTCCTACTGTTGCAGTTAAGACTGCTGGATTACAGCAAAATCACAATCACACCTATTTGGGTCACTATTGTAATCTCAACTATTTAATTATTCAATTATTCATGAACTTAAAGATCACACAATCATTAATCTTAAAAAAAACAAAAAAAAAAAGTTTTGAAAGATGTTTTCCTTGAACTTTTCCTAAAACAACTCACCATAAACTATGACATCAGCCTTCTGTTGAGGCTGCTTATTTGCACATAAGCATCTAAATTCATTTTACAGTCCGCACACATCTTTTTTAGTTGCACACAAATAAAGCTGGTGAGAAAGTTTCACCTCTGAAACCAAAGTTGAGGACAATGCTAAGGCAATACCAGATGCATAATGTTGAATGGCTCTGCAGAGTTGGTCTGAACTCTTCAAGGTTTTGCCGATACAGATCATTTCACAGCACAAATAGCTATTCTAAACTTGAAAACCAAGACAGAGCACCTTTAATTTGTAGTTCACCTTTTCTTTCATGCTGCATTAAAAAGTAACCCATTAGAAATTACATATAGCAAGTAAAACAGTCTACTTATGTAAGAAGAGCTCAGCATACGACTCATGACAGTTCTTCCTCATCCCCCCCCATTAAAACAATAATTATGATCATCAGTTAATACTACGATTAAACTGAGGAATGTGTATACATAGCTCAGCTGGCTCACTGAAAATGCATGCAAAAATAAAAATATCACAGCCACAAAACCTTTCTAAGCTTGCACCTTCTGCTGTTTTCAGCAACAGTTGCTGTTTGTGTTTGTTTTGTTTTTTCCAACTAGGCTGAAAAAGAGCATCTCCAATGTGTGAAAGAAAGAGCACCAACATATTTCACAACATCAACACAAGAAATAATAGTAGAAGCAGTCACCGAAAAACAAGACAAATGAGCCAGCTAATCAAAAATAATTATACTACATTTGGATAATACCACTCCTACTGTAACGCTTAATTAAAGAATTACAAATATTAAAAGGCTTGGAGAAACTACAGTTTAATCCTTACTGCTGCCACTACAAAATGCTCCAGTTATGTAGTGATAAATCAAACTCAGAGGGCCAATATAACACACTCCCAAAAAACTTCTCAGGCTGAGTCAAATCTATCACTGTTAAGCCATTTGGGAGCAGCTTTCCCATCTGAAAACAAAAGCCAGTGCCAAGAAAAGATAACATACACTGTTGCACTTTTGCAAGCTTATAAAAGATACTGAAAGGAGGTTTAAAACTGCCTGCCTGTATTAGAGGTTTGTCCTAACTATGACAATCCCAAGACAATTCAGTTCTTCTGTATTTGTGACTGGTAGCTGTGCAGTGCTCGATTATATTTTATAGGAATCAAAATACTATTGTACCAAGTTTGGAAACAGTCAAAAAAATTTGCATCTTTTGTTTATGAAGCTTGTTTTATTCTCTCTTTCCCTCACAACTGGATTATCACACCATATGAACACACACATCATCCCTCTTTAGTAGCAGATAAACTCATATTTGATAGTTTACAGTTCCTCAGGTGAATCAGAGGGTCATTGACAGTCAGGTGATTACCCTCTATGAGAACTAGTTTACAGACAGTGTGTCTGTAGTTTGAGACTTAGTCTTCCAGCTGATGCAGAAATGTTCAGAAATTCTACTAAACATCTGTATTCTCTTGCCTGGTTTTCAGTTGACATCTGTCTGTTCAGACTAAGGATGTGTGTATCAGCTTTACTTACCAAAGTCAACACGGGTTAATATACACTGCATGGGATGCTCTGTTGTGTGTCTGGTTGTGGTTGCACCGCTCTCATAACACGATGCGCAGAGATCGTAGTCATAGCAAATTAAACATTTGTAACGTCGTCCTCTGAAGTTGCCCTTTAAACATGCATCACAGCTCACGCCTGAGGGAAGAAAGGAGAACAGAAAGGTTAGGAAATGTGTCAGTTAATCAACTTGTAATTAATTTTAAAATGAAGAAATTCATAACTTCATATTTCAATGATTATCTGATTTATTACTGGTTATAATTTATTACAGCTTCTCTGTTCTTATTAGGCATTGGATTGTTCATTGGCTTACAACTGTGATTTTTCCCTGTATGTTCACATCAATTAATAAACTGCAATGAATAAAGTTCAAAACATACTACTCAGGAAATATACAGAATAATTTCTATTATACACTACATACAGACTGTGTTCGCAAGCATGTAGTTACCCAAGATAATAGGAAGTCTGGTTTGACATTTTAAAGATACATATTCATTCAGTTTTTCAATTCTGAGCTGTAATATCCCAGATCAACACAAAATTCGCTCCTGAAAAGTATGTGGACAGATTAACATGAACATAATGTAATCCATTGAGATAAACTGTAAGAAGTATTATATGCATACAGTACTGCTCAGTTTGAACTGAGGCTTTGACAGAAGTCGATTCAACTCTATTCGTGGCGCTGTGGTAACACACCGGATTGCATTATTTTTTTCGTGCATTTTGGCTATCGTTTTTGTTCAATATTTGCTTCTGTCGTGGTGGTGAAGGGGACATGGGTGAGTTGGACTAGATTTCTGGCGTTGTCTCATTTGATTGCAAAGCTATGTTCCTTACAAATCTGATCACATAGTGTGTACTTATTGCACAATATATAAATAACGTGATACTGTGTCCACCCCAGGAGCAACACTTAGTCTAGTACGTGCGTGACCCATAAACATTTAAATAAAACCACGTTCACAACACCCAGCTTCTTCATTTAATCATCACTGTATGTACTTCAACACTATATACATCTTACGTGTCACGTAGGGTAGCCTATGTTCAAGTCCAGGCAGTTTTTGATTGACTACGACAGTCGTGCGGTCCCCGTGTACATATGGCATGACGCGGGGTTGTGTAAACCCCCCCAATATCTCCATTCATAACAAGGAAGCTGTAAAAGCTCAGCGCATGAACGACTGTCACAACGGTAACTCCTTCATGGTATAGCTCAGACAAAAATAACTTAACTGACAGCAAAGTTGACAACAACAACACAGGCATGGAATATAAAGGCCGCCCAGGCCTGACTAACCTTCGCAGCCGGCTAACCATTTAACAAATAAACCAGCCACCGTTAGCTTAACTGTTAGCTCACAAGCTAGTCATCTATGGTAGACTTTACCCAACTCAACTTTAGCCGGTTGGTGATTTGAAACGTAAATTGGCAACATTACAATACATCTACTCAACTAATAACTAACAAGGTTGGCCACAAGGACGACATGAATGTTACTTTGCTAAATGTTAGCTTGCGAGACTAGACTCTACAGGCCAGCATTCACCAGGAAGGAGGCTAAAACTAACTAACATTAACGACATACAAGTTTCGAAGCCGTAACGCCATCTGGGACCCGCTCCCCTCTTCTGTTTCCTATTCTCGACACTCCCCTTGCTCCCCGGCTCGTTAACGTTAACCTACATTTCCCATCTCCAGGCTTAGCTAGCACACTTAGCTAAAGACAACGAGCTCCTTCCGCTTGCATGTCAGCGTTGTTTTGGTCAGCTAAAGCGGAGTACTGCACATTTCCTGAAACAAGAACACTAACTGCGAGGTCCGTTATGATTAGACACAAATTTTCCGGCAGCCATAACACGTCCCCACGACATTTCACTGCAACCTTGCTGCTAACACTAGCCCATGTTAGCTAGGATGAGCTGCAAACTAAGGAATTCACCGTTAGCTAACGTTAGCTAACGGTGGACTGTCACAACGCTTGCAATCACAAATCCCGTGTGGCTCACGCCTCCGAGCCGAAGCGTGCTCTTACCTTCATGACGGGACATCCTAGCGCAGCCCCTTGCTCGGGCTCCCTGGCTTGTAATGCAAAATAATATGAGTGAAGAGAAGAGAAGCCGGGGCTGGCTGGCTCTCCCTGGCCTCTTCCCTCATGAAGGATCCGGTCTGGCTCACTGGCCCCCCTTTCCCTCCGCCCTCCTGCTGTGTCACTGTCCGGTGCATTGCCGCCCCGTCCACACGATGGCGCTGTTGTTTAATTTTTTTTGGCTGAACTATAGTGACCCCAATTCCCATGTATTGAATTTACTGTGAATTTTATCATTAAAAATTCTCAGAAATGTTATTTTATTTATTGATTTAAAATCTCAAAGGAAAACACTTACTAAACGTGCACTTAATTATTTAATTTGGTCATTTTGTTTTATATTATAATGTCTTTTTATCATGTGTTTTTTATTACGTTTCCATGTATATATTTATTTTTGCTCTCATATTGTTTTATGAGACTTAAACCTGTGTATTTTAATGAGTAAAATCCCAGTTAGGGACAATAGCTTCAAACTACCAATAGCCTAACAGAATAATGTTAATCATCGCCTTACAATGAAATGTTCTGCTTGGCCAGCATAAGATAGTGCGCCCCCACCAAGCCACATCCTAATCCCAAAGAGGCCCCCAGGATCTGCTTCCAGCACCCCCAAGTCCCTGTCCTGATGGCTCAAATCTGTTTTGTGAGTCCCACACAATATTAGTTATGGGGTTTTGCTTGATGTGGTTGATTTTAATCTGTCAAATTAAATGAAAAAGGAAATAAATTAAATAAGATTTATCAAACTTTAAGATTTGATTCAGAGAGAGTTTTTAAAAACAACGGCAAAATACAATTGCATATATTCATGAATAAACCAACAACAGAAACTGACAATTGCTAACAATCAGCTCCAGTCATGCACCGCCAATTACATTCAGGTGAGCCTCCTCATGAGATACTTAAAAACAACACATAATTTCAAATGTTATTTTGATTTTTATAAGATCTTTTATTTAACACACACCAAGAACAGGGCATCTAAAAGCTTTGTGTGGGTGAGCTCTGTTGAGAAGCTGCCAGGACATCATCTTGTTGGTCTGCAGACACTGCAAACTTTGTTCTAACTTCATGGCTCAAAACTGAAGTGTTTGACAATAACTTCAGGAACGAGTGAAGGCTGCACTAGATAAACGTGTTTAAATAACACAGGAGAAACATTGATTATTTTCGCATTTCACAGTGCCTCATTGTTGCTTCTTGCCAGGCAGACCTTGTACAGCAAAATCAGGACAGGTCAGCACAGTGCAGAATCAAACTGGCGCTCAGATTTGGCAGCTGGATGAGGTATGTGGATGGAAAGAATAACAACACCCCTGCATGAGAAGCTACTTTAAATTTGACGCAAATGTCCAACATCAGCCTGATTCTGGGAAGTCCTTGGGTTTTGCTCTTTTTTTTTTTTTTTTAAGAAAAAGTAGAAGAAGAACTATAGACTCTTTGATTAACATCCTAATAATGCAGCAGGACATTTATCGGGCTAAATGTTGATCTCTAATCTGCCATCCTTTGTTTTTAATACAACTATACAAATTATTTCCAAAACATACAGAGATCCTTTGAGAAAGGTTCGATTTCACACATCAAGAACCCTGTGAAATGGTGAAAACTCGATCAAATTTAATAATATTTTTCAGTAAATACTCTCAAATTCTACAGGCCTCTACATTAATACAAAGCCATATGAAATGGTGTCTCATAATTATTTATTTGCCAGTGGTCAAATAACACCGGGCCATGCTGTACCACTGGAAAGCTTCCAAACAGACAGACATCACACAGAGGTAATAATCTAATCCATGACTTTTCCTCTAGTTTGTTTTTCCATCGATATCACAGAGAAGGTCCTGTCTTGTTAGCTCCACACCTGGGCCTGGACAAATGTAATACACGGACTGAATAACCTTTTTAGTTAAAATGTGACTAATCTGCATCAGTTATCATTCATAACAGTCTGCTTCATGTTACACCCAATAAGTTAACATGGTCATAGTCTTGTCCCTAGCCTGCTGCAGCTATAACTTACACCTGACTTTTTGCTGTCTACAACTTTCTTCTCCTCAGAGCTTTTCAAGTGTTTCAAAACCGAATATGCAACGCGGCCTGTGATGGAATAGTGGCCAACGCCTTCAAGAGATCGCTGATGTCCATGAGGAGTCAGACCTGTAGCAGTGAGTAAGTAGGTTGGATTTCACAGCTTGCAACACCTCATTGTTTGAACTCTAGTGCCCTCCTGAAATCGAACCATACACTTTCCTATGCTCACAAGCAATTTAGCACAAGTTATATATAAATGGGTATTAAAAATAGGACAAGTTATTTTGGACTTTCCTCTGTCACACACTGTCACTCTCTTCCTTTCAAGAATACATTTTTAGTATTTCTTCTGACGGTTGAAAAAATTTACAAAACAGGGCATAATTTCTTCATAAAGTCAGTCACAACATGCTGCGAAGCACTGCGGAGGAGATCAGTTACTGGCATTGGCATGATAGTCACTGCTTGCTTTAGTACACCGATGGTTCATTGTTGGTGTCCAGAACAGTTTAATATGATCATTAATATAATGGAGTACTGCGTGCACCCTCATCTGTATCCAGTGCTTGCACAATGTGACACATTGCACAAGCAGTGACACCATAGACAGATAGATAGATACTGGTGTGGCCACCCACTTACCTAGTCCACCTTATAAATTGCACTATAACTGTTAGTAGAGATGCATATTTCAGATACCAGGGGCTGCTGGGGTGGCACCTGACACTTCCTGCTGGTGTTGTGTGTACATAAAACAGCGGTGTTATTGTGGCAGAGACCTTTGCGTGAGTGCGTCCATTCTTCGCCTCATCAATTAAAACTGGCCTGCGAGCTAAGCTGATGATTTGGCAGCGCGCCCGAGCCTTTTAAATATGCCTATAGGAGCCCCGGTTGGAGAGTCGTTGTATCATAGGAAATGTAGTTTTTGTTGTATATGTTGGTATTGTAAAAACAGCCTCTCCTTCCAATGCGTCTTTCAGTGTAAAGGCCTGTTTATTGACTATTTTTACCCTTGTTTGAGTACAATAGACTAAAACAACAGAGATACGAGTTATATGACCTTCATAATAATACAAAGCTACTAATTGCGTCAGACGTACACACCCGGCAAGAGTTAACGCAACGTGAGATCCTACTACGACTTTATTCAATTTTGCCACACCCCTCAACGTAAACAAATGGGGGCTTGACCAATGAGATCCACGATAGATCAGCCGATGATCAGATGACTGAAAAGCCGAAACTATTTAAAACTCTAATGACACTCTCCATTCACAGCTTACACATTTCTGGAGCCGTATCTTCACAGGCGCGCACCGAAACGCACCACTGGCTCCTGTGGTCTTTGTTACCGCTGAATTCAAACACGCTCACCAACGTACCACGTTGCCGGCAGTATTTAAAAAGGCATTTATGTCCTAAGAAACCTTTTATTTCATCCACACTCGTCTGTGACTGAAAAATGAACCATAAAGGTGTTCTAATGTGGATTTTCCTACTGTGTGTTTATACGCTCTTCTCATCCGTAACTGGGGAGAACTCCGTTCTTAAAGGTAAGAAGGCTTTGTGTCTATTCATTCACTAATTTCTCTCTAAAATATAGGGAACGTGTGAGGACATCACATATCTAGCGTACGGATGGACATACAAGGCGCCTGAGAAAATTCAGAGAGGAAACTCTAGAGCAGGATAACCCTAAAATTCTCTCCCAGGTCCCGTTCGATTAATGTACATCATTATTAGGCTAAGTAACACATATGACCAAGTGTGGCGGGCAGAGTAAACCAGAAAAACTGGAATGGATGTAAAAGACAAGAGGTCGACGTGTCCTTTTTCGGAGGAGTCTTGAATCAGAGCCACAAGTGGAGGACACGACGCCACGTCTGTGCGCTCCCCTTGGAAGGGTGTCCTGCTGAATCCACGTTTTACCGCATACCACACAAGACCCTTTTTATTACCCAGCTCAGCTGAAATCATTTTGGTCTGTGTGGCCCATTAGGGCATTGAGTTCATGTTGAGCAGACTGTAAAGTCCCTTGAGGCAAGTGTGTGATACTGGCTACAAATAAAATTTCATCGATTACCGTCTCATCTGACCTTTACGCGCTGCGAGATTAATCCAGACGTCATTCTTTATCAACTACACAATGAAACCAAATTAAAAGTCTAATACACTTCCATCATTGTTATTTTTAAAACCTGCTTCTTGCATCAAGCATATGTAATTGTAGCCTTTTAGTCTCAGGCTTGAGACAAGTGTGTAAAGTTGTGGTGTAATTATGAGCTCTGGCTGCAGCTTTGTGGAAGAAAAAATGAAATGAAGAAGAGTGGTGGTGACTCTGCCGCTGGCTCTACACCTGCTTGAGTCCAACTTGGACCCAGCCCGCCAACATTTTGTAGCGAATGTTGGCAGCAAAAGCAGGTTGCCATTGCAGCCACTCCTTACAAGCATGATTTTAATTTAAAACTGAGTTATGTCAAAGCTCTTTTTTTTTTCTAATACATGTATGCTGTAGAAGAGCATACAGGTATTAGAAAAAAGACCATCTAAAATCTCCATGAGTTTTATTTAGTATTGTCTTTTTTCCCCTCCCAGATGAAGACAGTAGACTGGATGAACTGTCAACAGATAGCCAGGCTGTCACTGGCATCAAGTACAACATGAGGAAGAGTTTAGATCTGGACCATGAGGGCTGCTACCTCAAGGCTGGCAAGAAGGAGTGTCTAGAGGAGTGTGGCTTCAATGCTACAGCCAAGACAATCTTCATCATCCATGGCTGGACGGTACACATAAATTATCTTGTTTATCATCCCTGTCTAGCTTTAGTTGATCTGTTTGGGTTCCTGGGTCACTCACTTGACCTCAGAGTTAAGGAAGCTTAAGAGTTTTAATGGATGGAAGTGTTTCCAACCAGTGTTTTGATTGTTGGAGCTTATTGTGTAAATGTGAAATGACCTGGGCATCTTCCTGACACATAGTTAAGATTGACCAATGAGTGACTTCTGTTGTCCTCTTTTCCTTTCAGATGAGTGGGATGTTTGAAGGCTGGATGAACAAGCTTGTCTCTGCAGTAATGCAGCGTGAAAATGAGGCCAATGTGATAGTTGTTGATTGGATCTCAAGGGCTCAGCAGCTGTACCCTGATGCGGTCAACCACACCCACGGTGTTGGCCTTGATATTGCAGCAATGCTCAACTGGCTTCAGGTGTGTACACTCATTTATAGACATTTGATTTCCTTTTTTTGAATTATGCATCAGAGTGCTGAAACTGAATGTGCAATTATTAGTAATGCACCAGTGGGTTTCTATTTAGCATTTCTTTAAAAGTAAAAACCAAGAAATTGATGTGCAACCAAATAACTGTAGCACTCCACTGGACACCAAGGTGCATTCATGCATGAGTCTGTCACTCTTGATATAGCAGCTATTTTGCTTTTATAAAGTTATGTATAGAGCAGATGTATAAATGGTTTTCATCATCGCCTTCATAAGTGTAACAGAACTGTATAATGTATGTGAAGAAGGGTAGTGTTAACCTGAATATTTTGTCTAGTATTCCTAATATACCCAGACACAGTAGCTCTGTTTCTGGCATGTTGTCTTCACAGTGTAGTATACTTGAATTTTTGTTTGCTTTTGAGCAGCTTTTTGAGATCAGTTCTCAGAGGGTCTAAATAAGATCAGTCCATTTATCACTTCTGAGGCAAAGACAACAATTCCCATTCAACAGGACTGTCACAAAATTGGATCTTGCACAAATGGCAATTAAGAGAGGATTCGGGCATCCTGCCATGTAGTTGTAATTGTAGACAAAGAGTATTTCACGGAGACAAACTGAGACAGATGGTGGAAGCGCTGTTCCATGGAAGGGACTGTCAGTAGATTCTGTTTGGGTTAACTGAACTTGGCTCAGTTGCAAGCACAACTCATCACTGGCTGAAATCCAGGATCTGTCCAGTGTAGGTCAGTCCGGGTTAGTATTTATCGTGGCAGCAGCTGACAGGAGTGTTGCATTTTCCTTTCTCAAACAGGATGAGCAGCAGCTCCCTCTGGAGAATGTCCACCTGATTGGCTATAGTTTAGGAGCTCATGTGGCAGGCTACGCAGGAACACATGTACAAGGGACCATTGGCAGAATCACCGGTAAGTTAGGAGCAACAAAAGTCAGCAAAACACAGCCCCTTAAAGAGGATGTTGCCTGATTTGCCTGACCTTTCTCATCTTTCTTCCTCATAGGTCTAGACCCAGCAGGACCTATGTTTGAGGGTGTAGAGAAAGAGAAGCGCCTCTCCCCAGATGACGCTGACTTTGTGGATGTTCTGCACACATACACTCGAGAGGCTTTGGGCGTGAGCATTGGAATCCAGCAGCCAATTGGGGACATTGATATCTACCCCAATGGTGGTGATGTACAGCCAGGCTGTGCACTCGGTGACGTCCTGGCAGTGGCAGGAAGTAAGTGGCTGATGTTGGCTCTTTCTGGGCTTTAGCTCCTAAAATCGGGAAGCTTTAGCTTGTAGCTTTAAGTGAAAATGGATCCATTCTGACCTTTAAACTACAATCTATCCAAAACTTGTCCAGATTTCATGGAGGTGATGAAGTGTGAACACGAGCGAGCTGTGCACTTGTTTGTGGACTCCCTGATGAACAAGGACCACCTGAGCTATGCCTTCCAGTGCACTGGCCCCGATCGCTTCAAGAAGGGAATCTGCCTCAGCTGTCGCAAAAACCGCTGCAACCACATCGGCTACAATGCCAGAAAAATGCGCAAGAGGCGCAACAGTAAAATGTATCTGAAGACACGTGCTGACACTCCATTTGGAGGTGAGATGCAATGATACAATGTGAAAATGCATTGCAGTCAGTTTTATCTTTTACTATGTGCACTTCCTAGAGTAAAAGTGATAAACAACTACTATAACCTGGGCCATTTTCTTATCTTTAACCTCTATATCTAACTTGTTTTGATTCCACAGTTGCAATGTAAACTACTACTGTACACACCTCTACACTAAATGTAGTATTAACTCTTGGTTTTCTTTTAAGGTTACCATTACCAGATGAAGATGCACGTGTTCAACAGAAAACAGTCAGACAACGCTGATCCCATCTTCCATGTCAAGTTGTATGGCGAACATAAGGACACAGCTGATATGTTTGTCGATGTGTAAGTTCACAACCTAAACCCTTCCTGCCAAACCAGTATCGTCTTACAATGTCTCAACATGACAGTGCGTAAATCGCTAACTGCTTGGCTTTAGTCCTTCCATATGCACAACCTGGTGACTGCTCTTACTGCATGTTGTACTGTGAAGCACACAGACTGCTGTTGTATAAATTTGGAGTTTGAACTTGAGTATTGTTTGTTGTAACCTTTTTCCAAAGTGTTAGTCACATGGATTTGTGATTGTACAACAAACCTGGTGACAGGAACAGCAGTTTCCATGAATGTAAAAGCATGGCAGGGCAATACGATAACAGAAGGCTAATTGTTCAGCACCAGATGTCCACTTTAGTTACTCACGAATATTTAAACTGTTAAGCAATGCTGGCGTAAAATGGTTGACTTGAACACAGCTGCTAGAGCTCCTGTTTTTAACTTAATTTTTCTTTGTCCAGCCATGATGACTCTATCGGTCTGAACTTGACAAACACCTTCTTGGTGTTTACTGAGGAAAATATTGGGGACCTGCTCAAGATCCGTCTGAGCTGGGAAGGAGAATCTGACTCCTGGAGCTCTATGTGGAAGAACATCAAGAAGAATTTCTGGAGCTGGAACTCCAAGCCTCCCAAACCCGTACTGGAAGTTCGGCGAATTCGTGTGAAAGCTGGAGAAACGCAGAAAAAGTGAGCTGAAAAACTGTGCAGTCACCACACGTCAAGATGGTGCAGAATTAGGTTTCATTAATCTGATCAGATATTTATTGATGTTTTGTGTTACAGGTTTGTTTTCTGTGCCCAAGACCCTTCAAAAACTGAAATCTCTCCAGGGGAATCTATAACTTTAGTTAAATGCCGTGATGGCTGGGAAGAGAAGCCAAGAAAACGGTATGGTATTAAACAGTAATAAATCGTATTAGGTGAAAATTAAGAAAGCTGTAGTTATAGTGTATGCAATTATTCTACTCTTTCTGATCAACAGGGTGCCCATGTAACAATTCAGCACTTCCAGCAACCAATGCGCCACCACCACGGGGGACCCAACATGAATCAGGGAGAAGCACTGCCCTCTTTATTTGAGCACTTTTTAAAATGTTTTTTTTTTTTTTTTTTTCTGGGAGGATTGATCAGCACATGGTTTGGGCGGGGGGCAGGGGTGCAGCTGTAGGACTCTAGAAGGCTTCCACTGAGTTCTGGAAATGAGGACTATGGGTCTGTCCAGCAGAAAACGGCTGCAAAATGGTGCGCAGCCTGGAAGCAGTGGCAGTCCTGAATACGTGGATTGCCGGAGGTGTTGCAGAACGTTCGTTTGTGTGGACAAGTGAAGTAGAAAACAGATCTCTGCCAGTGGACACACCAGCAGTTGTAATCACTGTACTGTATATTTTTTAAAATGTTTTTTATTTATGAAAAAAAACGGAAGCACTGCAAGACCGTTATTTATCAGAGCACACCCCATACGTTGAATGAATTTTTTCCAGATGCAGTATTTGTGTATTAATGTGTGCATGTTTGTGCCTGTGAAGTGTGCCTTTCTGCTGAAAGAGATTACTGATGCACTGTCTAACTGAAGGAGATGCCAGTTTCATTGCATACCATCTTTCTGAGGGTTTGTGTGTAGAGTTGCTGCATGTGGTTTATTTTTTCGGGGGGATGTGTCTGTACATAATGTAAATACCTTTTTTGGAGAAATAAATTCACCTGTTTGTAGCAACTGGTGCCTTGTCAATCATTTTCAACATCACATCAGTCATGATGGAGCTGTAAATGTCCATAGGGTGGTTTTGTTTTCTGTTCTGCTTGAATCATGTGGCAACTTGTGAAAAGAAATTTGCATTTCCTCTAAGGCTCTCAAGAAAAACCTCCACATTCCTTCCTCTAAACTGGAGTTTATGAATAAATAGGTAAACTTATAATACTAATTGGCTTACGAAAAGTCAGAACAGTGTCATAGTTCGAACTGAGTTTTTCTGTCTCTTGATTTCTTGTTACATGCTTGCACATTGACTCTTTGCACACTTGCATCAACGTACAGTAAACATCTAGCTAGTTGGATTAATCTCACAAACTTGGCAGAGTTTTACACAAATATTTGTCATCCTGTCATGTTTCATTGCAAACCTTTGAACACATCCACATGACTGATTTCACTTGAATAAGTGAACTGAAGATGGAAATCGAGTGTAATGAGTTGACAGTTCTGTGTGTTGAAACCTCTTAGAAACCTTCAAGTGTGAGGAATGTCTTTAGATATGCGGTACTTTACATGAGATGGTTCTTTCTGAATGTTGCTGCTGTTGCTGCTATCTGCCTGCTCTTTGCTTATATCAACTTCATCTCTACCCACTTCCTATCTGTTTTTTTTATTCTGTTCTCTGGTTGTTTTCTTCAGTGGTTACTTTTGCTCTTGTACAAATCTGCTGACCCATTTTCCCCAAAACAAACATCTGTTCTGAAAATGGCTGTGATTAAGAACATGGAGCTGTTTTTGCCCCCACACTAAGCTGACCACACAGTTGCTTTGGTGATGATTCACTCAAGTTTCATAGACATGGAGCATCTTAATGCCATTAATGCCATGTGCCTCCAGAATAAAGAAGAACCCACAACCTCTTTAGTCACTGTCTGAAAAGCTTCTTTTCTATAACTGGAACTTGTGAGCATCTTGCTTTGACCAGACATGCTGTAAAAGCACACAGAAGGACCAGCAGAATGGTAAGCTCAACGCCTGCAGAGTGTTTTCAAAGCCGGTGATGATCATCAGAGGTGGGAGTGTTCAACTTCAGAGGTGGGAAGTAACAAGGTACAAATACTTTGTAACTGTACTTAAGTAGAATTTTCAGGTATCTGTACGTTACTTGAGTATTTATTTTTCTGGCAAATTTATACTTTTACTCGCTACATTTTAACACAAATGACTATGGAAGCTTGTTATCTTAAAATTTCGAGTTATCTCAAAATTTTGACTTACTAACTTGAAATTTCGACTTATGTATCTCAAAATTTTGAGTTAATAAGTCGAAATTTCGAGATAGTAACTCAAAATTTTGACTTACAGACGGCAACATGCCTACATGACATGTTGCTGAAGTTATGTTGTTTAACGCCTTGCAAAAATAATTGAAGTATACTAAGATTGTGTTATTCAAAGGCTGTATAAAAATGCTAGGCAGTTTACTGCAGTTTAATGCAGGCTACACTGGTTAGTTTGCAGTACTGTGGACTGTAGCTTACAGTAATGCACTATGTGGGACTGGTGTAGAACGGCTGTTGTGTTCATGGTTGATGTTAAGTTACATCAAGGTAGCAGACATAAATCTATACTTAAGCTGATGATTCACTCACTGAATTCCACCTTTATACCAGCTTTATACCGTCTAGGGGTTGGAAATCAGCCATGATAGATTGTGTAACATCTGCTTGTAGGGTCTTTACCCTAAAATATAAAGCGCCTTGAGGCGACTGTTGTTGTGATTTGGCGCTATATAAATAAAATTGAATTGAAAGAATCAAAGAGCTACTTTTTACTTTTATGCTTTAAGTAGATTTCAGAGCCTGTACTTGTTCACTCTTAGTTGAGTAAAGAAGTTGGATCAGTACTTCATCTTTTACCAGAGTATTTTATTTTATTTTATTTTTATTTGATTCATTTTGATGTTTAATAATCCAAATATGGAATGTATTTGCAACTTCTGCATGTACATGTGAAACTCCTGTATGACTCAAATTCCAAGTGAAAGTCATTTTTTGAAAAGTGATACTACCACCATATAATCCTTTTATGAGCATATGCTTACGCAGATTATACTGAAACTGATGCTTGAGCTTCAAGTGTGCTTGTTATTTCATCCAACTCCTGTCAGGATGCACTTCATATTGGCAGTAATAATATGTAAAGATAAGTCAAACATCTGTACAATTATGAAAGAAATTTCACACTTTTCTGAGAACATGTGGCAACTTGTGAGAAGAAATTTCCTTTCCTCTAAGGTTTATCAACTTTATCTGTAGACATTGTTTCTGAGATGACCAAGTGGTTGCACTTTCCATGAAATGTACTTATCTTTAACATGCCTGTACATTATATTTTGAAATAAATAATTCATTTCCATTTACAAAACTGAAACCATATATCTAGGCAAATATTTCTGTTTAACAGAACAAGGAATTCCCAAAACATCTGTTGCATACAGTGCATGTTTTGCAATGATTTTCTGAGACCTTATACAGCACTTCTGTTCTATATAGTGTTGAGAAGGTTCTGGATCCATACTGTTTCCACAAAGTATAAGTTACAGAAATATTCAGGCACAGCCTCCCCACAGCTATTTGACCATCTGACATGACCCTCTGAAGAAGCATACTGGCAGATTACAAGTGGCTTCACAAATCCACTTATGCAGGCTGCAGTGGTGGGAAAATACATGAAAAAGTAAAGTTTGCTTTTCATCTCCTCATATACCTCCTGCTCTCCTCTGTGCCAAAACAAAATGATGTCTGTGGCAATCAAAACAGTGACTGATACCAAGCTGATGACGCCTTAAGTTTGGCTTCTTTTTGTCCAAAATGTAAGCATGCATGCCTTCATTATCACACTATGTGTTGGCATGTAAGCAATTTAACAGGCATTTGGATGGCTAGACTAGATTAAAAAAAATAATATGATCATCACCAAATTTGTTACAATTCACCCTGAAGAGAACAGAAATGCATGCACCAAATTTGTGGTGATTCATTCACTAACTGTTAAGAAATCACCCATAACACCCAATGTGAAGCTGCTTTGGTGCCAGCTAAAAGTAAAGTCAGGGGATCACCAAAGTGAATAGGATTCTGGGGAATGTCTGCCAAATTTCACGACATTTTTAAATACAAAGCTGTTCTACTGTCATGATATCATAATAATCATAAAATAGCAAAGCAAGATGAATAATCAGCTACAAACCACATGCTTTATGGCATGTGTTTATATTTTGCCAGTGCATGATTTTTTAAAACGGGTCCTAGTCTCTGAAGCAGAATCATGCGAATAAAATAGGTTTTAGACAAACCTGTCCTACATTTGTGGTCCAGCTGTAATTCATTTGTGCATGTCCTGAAAAAAAAAAGGAAAATAAACTCAAATAAAGTTACAAATCTAAATGTTTTTGTTTCAAGGTCCTTCAAGCAGCAGCTCTGCAGTTTCTCCCAGCAACACACCATGAGCTGTTCTGTGTTGTTGGTTACCCTGGTGCCACGTGCCTCGCAGATTAAAGGGTGGCGGTGCGTACATTGCCACATGTTGGGATGCTGGCACTACACCAGCCACTGCAGTGCTGATCAACAGTGGAGAGTGGGCGAGGGAGGCGGGGGCGCTCACCTCACATGATCCCACAGTCAGAAAGAGGAACCACTCGAACGGTGTTTCTCGGTTGTTTCATGATATCACAGTGGTCACGTTAGAAACATTTTCAGCAGAAATGAATGTTGACCTCTCTGGGTTTACTGTACTAAGTATGCTGATGGTTGAGTGGTTTTGGCATGCCAGTCTGGCAAGAGCTGAAAGCACTCTGAGGTGAAATGTACTTACTGTGTTTCTGAAGAAGATGTCTGCTGAATTTTCTGATAATGTAAGTTGTTAGAAAGTTGACAAAGCTGGGCCTAAAACTGTATTGTCTTTGAACAAACATTTTACCAGATACAGTGCTGGGGGAAAGTATTTGCGCCCTTCCTGATTTCTTAGTTTTTGTCTATCAGTCACACTTAAATGTTTCAAATCATCAAACAAATTTTAATATTACACAAAGATAACCCGAGTAAACCCAAAATGCAGTTTTTAAATGATGATTTCATTTATTAAAGGAAAAAAGCTATCCAAACCTATCTAGCTCTGAGAAAAAGTAACTGTCCCCCTTGTTACATCATGAATTAACTGGGATTAACCACATTTTTTGGAAAGCTGAGTTCAATTTCACTAACCACACCCAGGCCTGATTACTGCCAGACCTGTTGAATCAAGAAATCACTTAAACAGAACCTGTCTGACAAAGTGAAGTAGGCTAAAAGATCTCAAAAAGCAACACATCATGCCACGATCTAAACAAACAGCTGAGAAACAAAGTCATTGACATCGATCAGTCTGGAAAGGGTTACAAAGCCATTTCTAAGGCTTTGGGACTCCAGTGAACCACGGTGAGAGCCATTGTCCACAAATGGAGAAAACTTGGAACAGTAGTTTTTATGAAAACAGCATTTCATAAAAAGAGCATCATACCAACAGTCAAACGTGGTGGTGGTAGTGTGATGGTCCGGGGCAGCTTTGCTGCTTCAGCACCTGGACGACTTGCTGTAATTGATGGAACCATGAATTCTGCTCTCTACCAGAAAATCCTGAAGGAGAATGTCTGCTCATCAGTTTGTTCCCTGAATCTCAAGAGCACTTGGGATATGCAGCAGGACAATGATCCGAAACACACCAGCAAGTCCACTTCTGAAAAGCTAAACAACAAAATAAAGGATTCGGAGTGGTCTAGTCAAAGTCTGGACTTAAATCTGACCGAGATGCTTTGGCATGACCTTAAACAGGGCATTCATGCTCGAAAACCCTCCAGTGTGGCTGAATTAATTAATTCTGCAAAGAAGTGTGGGCAAAAATTCCTCCACAGTGATGTGAAAGACTCATTGCCAGTTATCACAAACACCTGATTGCAGTTGTTGCTGCCAAGGGTGGCACAACCAGTTATTATGTTTAGGGGGCAATCACAGAGGGCCAGGTAGGTTTGGATATCTTTTTTCCCTTAATAAATGAAATAATCATTTAAAAACTGTATTTTGTATTTACTCAGGTTATCTTTGACTAATATTAAAATTTGTTTGATGACATTTGTTTGTATGTAAGTGTGACAAATATGCAAAAAACTAAGAAATCAGGAAGGCGCAAATACTTTTTCACACCACTGTATTTAATGTGAGAATAATGTTTGTGTTGAAGTTGTTATAATGAAAACTTGGATGGTTACAGTTGTTTAGACAGCCATAAAAAATACTTTACTTTACCTATGACAAGTTTGAAGTTTATTTTCACTTATGGGCAAAAATAAACATAAAGCAAAACTAAAGCAAAGTGAAGTCAAGATGAACTAATATTTACTTGATATCAACTGTGTCTTGAATGCCAGTTGCATCTTTTTGTCCTGAAATAGACAAAATTTTATTTTCCTCATTCCTACCACCACAAACAGGAAATTAATATTAAGACCCAAGAACCATGCCAGTGGCTTTCTCAGGCTGTATTTAATATGACAGCATGCTTCTTCAGAAGGCCCTGATGGCTGATTAAGCAATTGTCGGGAAGCTGTGTCTGACCATATTTTGTAGCTTTCCGAATCTGACAAGCTGACAATCTGACACATTCGCACACACTTGACTATAAAGGGCCAGCTGTGTAGAAGAGAGAATGTCTTTCTTTTCCTCTTCTTCTTGTTAAACAGTAAATTTGAATTTGTTTGGTGCCAGTTTAGGCCATCAAAGTCAGCAGGATTCTGGTGACTATAAATATGAAGCTACTTTCTCTACTTTTCCGAAATCTTCTTGCTGTTCATTCATAATTTAATGAAATTATGAATGCAGAAAAGTACCATCAGATTGTGATCCACCATGCAGTACCATTTGGAAAGTTTCTGATTGGTAACAACTTTTTCAGTATAACAATGATCCCAAACACACTCCTAGTTAGAAAAACATTCAGTGGAACCAGACTTCAACATTATTGAAGTAGAGTGGGATCATCTTCTCAGAGAACAGAACAAAAGGCAGCCAACATCCAAAGAAGAGCTTTGAATGTCCTACAAGAAGCCTGGAGAACTATTCCTGAAGACTACTTAAAGAAATGACAAGAAAGCTTGTCTAAGAGAGTTCAGGCTGTGTTGAAGAATAAAGGTGGTCATACCAAATGTTGACTTTCAAGCTTGCTAGAATTGTACAAACTCTGTTTTGCTTCATATATTCTATTTCCATTTATGTTGGTACATGTTTCAATAAATCACTGCACCTATTTCCCATTTTCCTAGCAAAATATAAATAAATGAGAGCTGGCTCAAGACTTTTGCACTGTACTGGATATTTGCAATTTCTTTAATTTAATGCCAGCAACACATTTCAGAAAAGTTGGGATGGGGGCATGTTTACCACTGTGTTACATAGCTGCTTCTTTTAACAACACTCTGTTAGTGTTTGGGATCTGAGGAGACTTGCTGTAGTCTAAAAAGTCAAATTTCCCATTTTTCCGTGATGCAGGATTTTGGCTCCTCAACAGTTTGGTTGTCGCTACAAGACCCATTGTGTATTTAACCTATAGTGCGTATCATTCTGTTATCAGATTTGCCTAACAGAAAAAAAAAAAGATTTCCTGAAATCATCAGTCATCTGATTTATGAAATGGAAATGGAAGAAGAAGGTCAGGTTAGGCGAGGGGGTCATTGTCCTGACACAGAGCTCCTATACAGCTGGACTTCTGGCTGGCTTAGAGCTGCCCACTCCCTGCTGTCCTCAGTGCCCCCATCACTTCAGACGATGAGCTACTGAATAAGCCAATGTCCAATTATGACCACACTCCTACCACTAAGTGCCAGCAAAAGCATAAATGGAGAGACTGGAGAGCCAATGGTGGAGGAGCTGACCATAGTGAACCCTTCTGACCCCATCAGCTGTGAACCGAATCAGCTTCAGTTCTCATCCTTTTCTCTCATGGAAACTCCCCTATTAAAAGAAGAATTACCAGCTGTGTGTGAATGTCACATATTTATCACGACTTCTGAAGGAATGCCAAATCACAGAATGACCTTACAAACCTTGAACAGTGGGAAAATGTATTGAGCTATGGGAATAGACCAGTTTGTTACTGAAACATCTCACTGATTAAATTTCGCTCATTTCTATTTTAAGGGGAATTCTAACAAACTCAGCATCAACTTACGAGAAAGCGATTTCAGAAGTTCCAGTGAACTAGGCATTGGTATTTTTACATTGCTCACTTCTACTGATTCACATATCTTATTTAAGGGAAAGGATCTTTTCTTGTTACTGTTCACCCTTTCAAATAATTTAATTAAATCAGCACAACTCTTTTGCAGGAATGGTTGGTCTGGCTTAACACAAAGATTGAAAAGCAGGGGGAATTAAATTACCTGGTTCTTTTTAATGTTAAAAAAAAAGTTCAGGATTTACACTTTACATCTCATTTGTGTAGTTCACACAGAAAATTAAATGAGAACCAGAATTTGTAGTTTTACGATTTTTATAGCTAAAAATTATAACTAGGGGTGGAAAATCGTTGTAGTTAACTGGAAAAAAAACTACAATTAAGAAAATATGAAAACGAACTGGAACAATATTGTTATTTACCAAATTAATGTCTCCATTACTGTGAGTTAGTGGCCTTCATGTATATTGTCATGTCTGTTCTGATCGTATTGCACTAAAATAAAAACTAATGGACAATAAACTACAACTAAACATTTTCAAAACAATAAAAATTAAACTGAAAAGGACACTAAGAGAAACTGTATTGAAAAGTGGCCTGAATTTAAGATAAAATAAAAATAAAAACTAATTTAAAAAAAAAGAATAACTGTGCACCTAACTTAAACTCAAAGCATCTGTAAAGCAAGATAAGAAAAGCAAATACTAGCTCATCACAGCTCCAGCTTAATGCATGAATGTGAAACAGGCAGAAAAAAAGTATAGTAAAAGTGTGTTTCCCAAACCTTAAGCCAAACTTCAACACTAACAGATTCTTCTATGTTAAGAGGTGCTTTTAATAGTTAAATTGTTTGTCAGTTAAGTAGTTTACATGTGAACATAAATGACATTCCACATTGTGAAGTCAAGTTCACAATGTGGGTGTTTAAAATAGAAACAATTCGCTGAGTCATTGAAATGAAATTTTCATACAGTTTTTGCTATCGCTCACCCCGCTGCCAAACTCCACTCATTGCTAGAGGTCAAAGGTGAGCACATATAACAGGTATAACCACTCACGATAGCTCAGGAAACCATTCAGGAAACAAAACTTCCACAAATTTAGCCAATCCAACAGGTTTTGATGCTACTATTTCCAAAACATTAATGAGTCAGTGATGTGCCTCTAAACTTAACAGTGATTACATGATTTCAACCTAAGGGTACGTCCAAACTTGCACGAGTAGTTTTTAAAACTTCGTTCTGAAAAATATCTCCGTCCACATGAAAACACGAAAAATTATACACTATATTGCCAAAAGTATTTGCTCGTCTGCCTTCACATGAATATGAACTTGAGTGACATCCCATTCTTAATCCATAGGGTTTAATATGATGTCGGACAACCCTTTGCAGCTATAACAGCTTCAACTCTTCGGCGAAGGCTTTCCACAAGGTTTAGGAGTGTTTGTATGGGAACTTTTGACCATTCTTCCAGAAGCGCATTTGTGAGGTCAGACACTGATGTTGGACGAGAAGGCCTGGGTCACAGTCTCCGCTCTAATTCATCCCAAAGGTGTTCTGTCGGGTTGAGGTCAGGACTCTGTGCAGGCCAGTCAAGTTCTTCCACACCAAACTCGCTCATCCATGTCTTTATGGACCTT
>VUQI01015206.1:2306-12852 GCA_015106735.1 Paratilapia polleni
TGGGACGCCAAACCCCCACACCCTCTGTCAGTGATCTTGGCCTTGCTCCTGTCAAGTGTCCTACTGAAGCTTCTGATGCCTCTTCAAGGCTCAAAAATGGCTCATTTAGCGCCTACTGAAGCCTAGGCCCTGACTGTGTATATAGCATTTATTTAACTTACCTTTGGTCAGACTGTGAATGATTTGTATTGCATCGCTCTCTACACTATACCTCGGTAGGTAGTGAACTATCAGGACTTGAGAAAGATTTGAAGGAAGTGTTTATATTTTTCCGAGCTTCTTATCAAGGGCTACATTTCTAAAGTTGCACTGAGCAAGTGGTTAGATGACAAGCATCCCCTCACCTACCTGTTTACTGGTGAGGGTTACTGATTGCCTGTGGGGTACTCGTGATGGAACACAGGCCTGTTAATGTGTATCAGACAGGTGAATTGTTAAGCTTTGGTTGTGCAATGACTATCATTCTGTACTCTCTCACTGATCCAAGTGGTGTACTATTATCCAGTGGATGAAAGCTATCTATTTGCAGGAAGAAAAAAAAACTACTGCTAATTATTTATTGTCTAAAAAAAAAAAATGAGACACTTTGTTGTGTTGTTACAGCTTCTATTTGTTTTTTACTTGTTTCTGAAACAGATATCGCTTCAGTCTATAAGTGAGACTTTATTTTGTTTCCAAATGGTGCACTTTGTGGGAATGCCTGTTATGTGCAGTGACATGTTGCAGAATTCTATGCATGAAGCATCAAAACATGTAACTGGTATCCTGTTATTTAAGGGCTACATAGTAGAATCTGAAACCAAACCACCATTTTGCTCTTTAGATCCCATAGAGTCAGCGTTTCCCTGAGCTCATTGTTGGCTTTGAGCTGCTGACGCAGCAGTAAACAACAGCTTTATGGAGCGTTTGTGTGTTTCCTAAGGCAGGGTTTCCCAGTTGGCTATATGACTGTGAGAAAACATGTGTACAGTTAATTATTTTGAAGAA
This sequence comes from Paratilapia polleni, assembly GCA_015106735.1. NCBI lineage: Eukaryota > Metazoa > Chordata > Actinopteri > Cichliformes > Cichlidae > Paratilapia > Paratilapia polleni. Next base: position 3,294 of record VUQI01015206.1, read on the forward strand.
ATTGCCAAATGATACTTGATGCTACATCAGATTGATACTTAAAATAGATTCTGATTGGCATGCTGACGTGTAAAAACAAAACTTAGTTGCATTTCTATTTATCTTTAAAGCACTAATCTGCTTTCGGAATTACACCCACATGGTGTCATAATGTCTTTCAGGTTTAGGTGAACTATTGTGTCAGACTTTATAATTACAGTGTGAGATCATGGAAACAAGCACCCTTGCTGCAGAGACAATCTTTGGATTTTTTTTTTTTTTTTTTTAAGACTGCAGTGGCTGTCGGGTTGAGATATTGTTGTCTGTAAAAGGTGGCTCACGTTGATGTCATGTTACTTTGCTGCCTGTGAAATTGTTACTAGTTCACTTCAAATCTTTTTGCATCATGGAAGCACTGCATTTCACAGCTCATTCTCTGACTCAGAGATAGTTGTTTGGGTTTTGATCATCTTTGCATGGAAGTGACTTTTCATAAAGCATCCCGGGAAATAAAATATGAATCTTTGTGGAATCTCTGTGTTTCCTGTTCAGCTGACTCAGCTCTGCCAAGTTGGTTCTAAAGCACCGATGAGAGCTTTAAAGACTTTTTTTGTCCCAGAGATACACTGATGCACATTTTATAAGGTACACCTGTTCAACTGCTCATTAACGCAAATGTCTAATCAGCCAATCACATGGCAGCAACTCAATGCATTTAGGCATGTAGACAAGGTCAAGAAGAACTGCTGAAGTTCAAACTGAGCATCAGAATGGGGAAGAAAGGTGATTTAAGTGATTTTGAACATGGTGTGGTTGTTGGTGCTAGATGGGCTGGTCTTAGTATTTCAGAAACTGCTGATCTACAGGGAATTTCACACAGTAGGGTTTACAGAGAATGGTCTGAAAAAGAGAAAATATCCAGTGAGCAGCAGTTCTCTGGGTGAAAATGCCTTGTTGATGTCAGAGGTCAGAGGAGAATGGTCAGACTGCTTCGAGCTGATAGGAAGGCAACAGGAGCTCAAATAACCACTTGTTACAACCAAGGTTTACAGAAGAGCATCTCTGAATGCATGTCGAACCTTTAAGCAGACGGGCTACAGCAGCAGAAGACCACACTGGGTGCCACTCCTGTCATGAAAGAACAGGAAACTGAGGCTACAATTCACACAGACTCACCAAAATTGGACAATAGAAGATTGAAAAAAATGTTCCTGGTCTGATGAGTCTCAATTTCTGCTGCAACATTCAGATGGTAGGGTCAGAATTTGGCATGAACAACATGAAAGCATGGATCCATGCTGCCTTGTATCAATGGTTCAGGCTGCTAATAGTGTAACAGTGTGGAGGATATTTTCTTGGCACACTTTGGGCCCCTTCGTACCAACTGAGCATCATTTAAACACCACAGCCTACCTGAGTTTTGTTGCTGACCATGTCCATCCCTTTATCACCACAGTGTACCGATCTTCTGATGGCTGCTTCCAGCAACATAATGTACCACATCACAAAGCTCAGATCATCTCAAACTGGTTTCTTGAACATGACAGTGAGTTCACTGCACGCTAATTGTCCACAGTCACCAGATCTTAGTCCAATAGAGCACCTTTGGGATGTGGTGGAACGGGAGATTCCCATCACAGATGTGCAGCCGACAAATCTGCAGCAACTGTGTGATGCTGTCATGTCAGTATGGACCAAAATTTCTGAGGAATGTTTCCAGCATCTTGAATCAGTGCCATGAAGAATTAAGGCTGTTCTGAAGGCAAAAGAGGGTCCAACCCAGTATTAGCAAGGTGTGCATAATAAAGTGGCCATTGATAGACTGTATATAAAAGATGGATATAGCCACCATGACATCAGCCATTGGTTAGCAAAGCCATGCAGTCAAGTCTCAAGCTGAGTGTGCAGTCGCCATCTTGGTGACTGGAAACCAGACTTGACAAGTGAGGGGTGGATCTGACTGAGAAACCGAGGGATGTTACACACATATGGTAGTGACTTGACAGTAACACAGTACATCATACCCTGCTTTATTTTCATTTTTGACTCAAACTAGACGATAATGTTAGTGTTGTATTCACAAAAAGTTCATAAAAACTGAGGCCAACTCATCAGGCAACTGTTCACTGAGGTCACAGAATTTTTTTTTCTTTTTCTTTCATAGACATCTATACAGCTGGACTCTTTCTTGCAGCCAGATTTACCTCATGCATTAAAAAGAAAGCAGGTTTAATGCACTTACACTTTAAAGACCTAGAAGCTCAGTTCATCTTTTATATACAGTCTGTATTCACACATCTCTCACACAGTAAATGGTATGTGCAGCATTTCAGCATAATGGAGAGGCTGTGGCTCAGGTAGAACGTAGGCAGAACCTACCTCTGACTGCCTCAGATGCATCCATTAGTGTGTGAGTGTGTTGGACAGGTAGAATATGCGTATTTATAGATAGATTCATATATACTGTATATATGTGTATAACCACATATAAAAGGCCCTAAAGGTAAGGTAAAATTCCTTTGAGTCTTCAGTATGACAACAAAAGTCTAATATAAATATCAGTCCTTTTCACTGTCTCCTGTTATTCCCACAGAAGAAAAATGAACCACTGACACACTATGTTCTAATCTTTTACCTCCGTAACCATGAAAAGGGACACCGTGTTTGGTAAGCCACTGTTTTCTTCTGAAAAGGACAACATTCAGAAGCGGCACCAAACACATTAAATGTATCACTTGCCTGTCTTTCTAAACAAAAGTAGGTTTGTCTTTCTGCCAAGTCTGGTCACACTGTGATGACATCACTGCAGTCAAGCCTACAATGAATTAATCACTCTAAATATTTTCATCTATGATGTGTCTCTAGGGGTAAATTAGAGTTTGCAAACAATATGCTTAAAGATCATTTTAAAACACAAATAACTCTGCCATGAATAACACTTATCAATTACTGAATATTCATAATTAGCTTATAATTATTAATTAATTAACTAATAAAATGCTCTCTAGAGGAACCTTATTAATGTTTTCTAAAGGTTCCAAAAAAATAAGTTTTATAGAATGTTTCCTGTAAGGTTCTTTAAAAGTTACAAATGCTGACCTTCAGGGAAGCTTTGGAAAATGTCCCCTCAAGGTTCTCTAAACATTCTCAGAATGCTCCCAGAAGATTTTTTAAAAGTTGCAAACACTGCTAATTTTTTTAACCTTTAGGCAATTTAGTTACCTGACGGTTTTTGTAAAGGTTCAGAGAACATTCCTTGGAGGTTCTTTAAAGGTTGGAGGCACTGTCACTTTCAGGGAACCAGACTATTCCTTGAAGGATTATTTTAAAAGTTCCAAACACTGTCAGCTTCAAAGAACCTTTACCCAGTCTTCCCTGAAGGTTCTCTAAAGGTTCCACAGAATACAAGTTTAGTGAACGTTGCAAACACTGTTGCCTTCAGGGAACGTTTATGGAATGTCCCCTACTAGTTAAAATGAATTAGAAAATGCAGAATCTATGTAGAGATTCCACTGTTTCTGTCAGCAAGAATGTCACCGTGCTATCGAACTGGAGAAAACAACTGTATAACCAGTTTGTCTGACCATGGACACAGTTAACAATGTTACAATATCTTTATTATTTAAGCACTGATGGACATGTTAAAAATATTCTTTCATATATTTTCCATTATGCTGTTATCCACTAAAAGTGTATAAAACTATGACATTAAAAAACACAGGAGACACTGTTCAGAGCATCAAAAACTAAATAAAATGTGACTTTATAATTTCTGAATGCTATAATAAGCCACAGTGAACTACCAGTCATGCAGATCTACACAGGAGTAAATACCTACACTTGACAAAATAAATAGTGGCAGCTCAATCTCATAGTGGCTGATAGAGAAGCCAATAGAGTGATAATGGCACGATGACTACAACATTAAATATTTCATATCTGAGCAGGCTTTGTAACATGCTGGTATGAAGCGCTGTGGGGAGTCCTGTAGCAAAAGGCCTGTGTCACACGGTCACCCTACACAGTGATCCCTGTGTGTGAAGTCACACCCTGCTCAATGTAACATCTATTTTAATACCAACAGTTGATATGAAACACTGCATTGTCACCATGTTCCTGTGTTGGAGAGTGTTGACTTGCAACCTACACACCAAACTGTAACTGATTACTTTCAATTACATGGCAAATGCTAATAAATGCTAGTTCTAACATGAGGGTGCAAGTGTTGGCTATAACCCACCATTTAGGCTACAATTCAAGAAGTAGCCAAAGAGGGTTTGTCTATTGAGTCAGGGGATCCAATTATAATGTATTTGTGAAGAGTACTTGTAAACAATTGAGGAATGTTTGGATGGGGTGAGAGACATCCGTCATTAAACAATTGAGGGTGCTGGATAATAATCAAAAGGTCATCAAAGGCCTGCCTGAACCCAAAGTAAAAAAAGTCCCTTTTCAGTACTCCTTGCCTCCGTCTGTGATTCACAATCATCCACGTCTTCGGTTTTACACCTCGCTGATGCTGAAGGAGATCTTCTTCCTCAGCTTCTTTTAAAGTCCCCGGCTACAGGGGGAGATCTCAGACATATTCCTTAGTGCTGCTTGGAGGGCCTGAGCGGGAACTGCCCATGGATGGGTACTTGGACACTTGCTTCTTCCTCGGACAAGAAGCAGCCAACATGGCCCCGCCCAAGACATCTAGGAGGGAACCGCCCCACGCGATGAAGATGGCTGCGCCAAACTCAAACCTGGAAGGACAAGACAACCCTAACCCTCAACTGTGATGTTACACACAAAGATGAAACTTCTGTGTTAATAAAATCAAAACCTAAACTGGTGAGATTTATGTCATTATGTTGCAAATGCTAAACTCTAGTAGTGCAGTTAGTTCATCATCAAAAGCAGCAAACTGAAAAAGAGAAATAACAAATAGCATAAAAAAAAAACTTTAAATCAGACTACTGGCCTTCTTGGCAGTTGGGTTTTAAGGAGGTCTTTGAAAGTGACATTAAAAGTGGACTGTCCCCAAAGGTCCATAGACTGTTGTGGGAGATGGTGAGCTGCTCCTTCTCCGAGTATCATAGATACAGGGAGTGAAGGTTGAGGAGGTCTGATGAGTACTAAGGGGCAAGGGCATGGAGGGGAGAAGGAGGATTTTGTATACTCGGGAGCCAGTGAAGATGAGGGTAATTGTAATGATGCTAGTGAGAACCCTGGCAGTTGAGATCTGCACTTACCTGCCCAAGGCTTTGCTGGGAACCTTGGGTAAGAGCCTGTTGCAATGATCCAGATGGGATGTGTAGAAGAAATGGGTAAGTGTTTGGAGGTGATCAAAAGAAGATTTGGTGATGGACTAAAAAATCAAAGTTCAAAATGGCACCCAGGTTGTGGAGTTAAGGGGATGGGTAGATGAAGCAGTCAAAGAGGCTCTCTAAATGCTCCTTCTGAAGGAGCATTTAGAGAGCCTCAACTATGAGCTCAGTTTTTGTTTTTTTGTATTTAGCTTGAGCTGATCAGATGACATCTAGATTTTTATGTCATGCAAATAGTTTATTACAGCTGTGAAAACCATAATGCATTGTTCCCTCACATAAATTTGGACAAGACAGTAAAAAAGTAATTCTCTTAAAATGCTTCTGTTCCTTTAGTTACAGTATTTCAAAAAAGTTACTTTTACACATAATAAAAGAATACTGCATTTATATCCAGCATTTAGATTGTCACCGTAACAGTAAAACAACCAAAAGAGAAAGAGGTGCTTTTGGGTTACTTACTTGGTGTTGACAGGAGTGTAGGGATTATAGAAAGCCCTGATGACATTGTGAGCAAACCAGGAGCACGCTACGATGGCACACAGCCCTAAAAGATCAAAACTCCATCAGCACATCATCAAACCCAGAGAAAGACCAGCCAGGCTTTTATTCCCTTTATATAGTCACCAGGCGGCTACCTATTGACTACAGCACAATTAGCTTTTAGTGTTTCTGTTCTCTTTAGAGCCTGTTAGATCTCTGATGTTAGAATCAGTGCCAGGACTCATTCACTCTAATGACCTCTGGAGGGCCAGAGCAGATGAGTGGGCGGAAAGCTTTTTGGAGTGGGGATCAAACCTCCTCCCACCTACTGTATGATGTACAAGACATCTAAGCAATTGTGCCCTGATGAAATTGCATAAATGGGTTGCATTATTTATTGGATCAGAAGAAGTTTCATTCCACTATTTCTTCGATTTAGTCAGAGTGACTTTTGTTGACATCTGCTGTATAACAACAATTAAATTAGTGCAGTAAACAAATGAAGGCCCCCCATTAGAATGTAATAATCTTGGTGAATGCTTCATTTTCTATATACTGCTATAGCAAAGCAGTAATCATAATACGAATATGAATATATTATACAACATAGGGATAAAGACAATACAGGCAAACAGAAACATGTCAGAATCATCACTTTCAAATGTAAAGAGAGGAAAACAACAACAGAAGCATATTCTTTCCTCAAGTTTGTGTTGAGTGTTGATGGGAGTTATTGTAACACACCTAACAATTGTAATGCTTCACTTCAACCAGGACATGCATAGAAAGGTAACGTTAAAATGTAATTTTGCCCCGGAACTTTAATCGTGAAAATAAATACAAGTTTACAATAGAGTGTCATTAATTACGAGGTATATAAACAAATGTTTGAGTTAAAACTGACTAATTTTGTGAGTTATTCAATCAGCCATCTTGTATGCTAGCTACAATTCCATAGTAAGTTATCTGGAAAGTGAAATAGATACACATTCACCCAGAATCCAACAACTTTGTTATATTAGCATGTTAAGTAGCTAAACCAAGATAGTGAATATGGTAGAGATTATACCTAAAGTTAGCATGGTAGCACTGCAATTATTACATTTAGCATTTAAGTAACCAAGTACTGCCATATTTAAAAGTTTCAAAAGGGTACACTTTCCTGTAGGGTAAAATATGATGATATTTTACAGGGCTCTGTAAATAGTTTGAAGTGCTGATATAGATTCTCGGAAATCACAATAGCTAGCTTGTAGCTAAAGCTGTCTGAGCAAAATTAGCAAGTTTGCCATTTCTTATGTGGGGTCACAAAGGTCACAAAGGGGTGTGTATTATTGGTAATGCAAAAGTATTCTAAGGAGTAACTTTTCTCACTAGGTAATGTAGCATTACCGTTACTGGGGGTAATCTTATAATGTAACAAGTTATTTTAAAAAGTAAAGTTACTACTCGCTACTCTCTGTTACCATATGTGACCCCATCTGACAAAGTTTATAAGGTTTTAACACTTAAAATGCTCACATTTTGAGAGTGTAAATCTGAAACCATCATTGGTCATCATTGGTCTTTGTCAAATTAAGCTCTTTGGCATATTAGCTATACACTGGTGGGGGTGACCCTTTGTAGCCTCACCTCCCACTAACAGGATGATGCCGCCTGTCATGGCGATGCGGGACTTGCGCAGTTTGTCACTTCCTCCACAGGTGGTACACTTCATTCCCATACAGGCCACACCCAGACCTGCGATGGAAACAATGATGCCAACTATCATCAAGGCGCGAGTGGCCTGGAGCGAACCTGGGGCAGACAAAGGGGAAAGCAGGCAACAGAAAATGATGAAGTAGATGGAAAGGTACAGGAAGAGTGTGTTTCTGGGAGTCCGTGAATAAATGGCCTTTTGTGCTGTGGAATGTGGGAGTGCATCTTAAAAAGATTTTAAGAAAAATATAGTAAAAAAAAAAAAGTATAATAACCCTATTGGTAAAGTGCAAATGTGGAGTCACAAAACAGAAAATGATAGAGAAAGACTTAAAAACAGGCTCCAACATATCAGGGAGGCTTTATGTGGGTGTCCAGGTTGTGAATTACATTCACATTAGCCTGTGAAGACACTTTAATGTGAGCTTTTCCTGGAAGAGAAACCATGGGATACACATGAGCACACACAAACAGGAGGAAGGAACACATCTTACACTCTTGAATCTCCACTTTGAGGAGGCCCGTGGAAACATTACTGTCATGATCCTCATCTGTCAGAACCCCCCGCTATAAACCTATCACAGGGTGAGGCCCCTCTTTGTCTCTCCCTCCCTGTCCACCTAGAACCAGTCTGTGCCAGTCTAGGCTATGCCTGCCCTGCCCAAACAAACAACACCCTCCAGCAGTGAGGGAGGGATGGGTGGAGCGAGGCAGAGGAGAAGAGGATGCAGAGGATATGAAACAGAATATAAAACAGTGGGAAATGTCAAACAATAGGGTGATTATACAGTAATGCGAGAGTAGAGAAGGATGCACAGTATCCTGGCTTGGAGTGTCTTTGCTGTTTCACAAATGCTAACAAATGTTTGGTTGTATGATTAAGCTCTACAGCAGGATATTTCTTACTTGTAGGACACTGTAGCCTTTCATTTTGTCATAAAATGTAATATAGCTAAAACATATCATAACAAATATAAGTTGCATACTGTATATAAGCCATGTACAATAGTGCCACAGAGTCATGTGTCAGTTCAGGCCCCTGTGCTCAAATTTGTTACAGTTAGGCAAACAATGTTTTTAGGAATCCACACATACACTGGACCTCAAAGACAGATGTGTAGGACAGCCTGAGGCCCCTATCATTTCAGCTAATATAACAGCATTATTACAAACCAGTGAAATGGGGACACTGGTGGCCCCCGAGAGTCTTCTTTCAAAGATGGTGATCCAGCTCAACACACACCCATTATGTACAGATTTAGTATCTACAGTGCATTTCCACTTAATTTAAGAATGTATATTGTATAAACTACATCAGCAGAGAAATTTACATTTTTCAGCCATAATCAGTATAGAAGTAGTAGTGTCTCTTTTTTTTTGGTAACCAGCTTCCAAACATAAGTCACTGCTTTTCCTGAGAGTTTAAGGAGATCTAACCTATAAATTAGGGTTGTTTTAGTTACTGCAACACAAAAAGTGCTACATAAATGTTTTTTGTGTACTTGTTCCTGTGAACTGTACCCTGAGTTATAGTTCCTGGACCAAGTGGCATGAGGGTAAGAAGGTTTTTAGAATTTGTCAGTGTATGGGAGAGGTTTGTTTTCCTTCAAAACTTATTTTCCTCTGAATTTTTTTCCTTTAGCTTTCTGTTTAAAATGAAAATGTATAGACAAGAAACCCTTTATTGACAGAAAGCACTGCTTAATAATGATCTGTGATGAGCAGGTTGTACATGCAGGTGGTAAACCTACTCGGTGGTGACAGTGTGCTCCATTGAGGAGTTTGGACCAGGTGTGTCTCCAGGTGGGTCATGAACAGGACTGTGAGCACATTATCCAAACGACCACGTAAGATCGCGTCAAATGAGACAACAAAGGGAATTCCCTCAAGCAAAACCTACAGCGTTTACTTTAACACTGTGTACTTGTGATATCAAAATTGACGTTTATTTATTTATTTTAACCACTACAAAAAAAAAAAAAAAAAAAAAAAAAAAAAAAAAAAAAAAACCCCCCTAAACAAAAAAAAAAAAAAAACCAAAAAAAAAAAAAAAAAAAAAGAAAAAAAAAACAAACAAAAAAAATCAGTAC
>VUQI01015208.1:11644-24179 GCA_015106735.1 Paratilapia polleni
CCCCGCCCCCCCCCCCCCCCCCCCACACACACACACACACACAAAATATGCTTAAGTGTGCTTTAACCAAAAATAAAACTATGCGGGCTTAACACAAAAGGGTGACTCAACAAACTGTCAAACTCAATTTTACTTTGTACTCACCACTGGATGTTATGTTAGCTTCAAAGGAGGAGTGATGTAGAACAGATGAAGGCTGGATTTTAAGCTGCACACTGATAACGTGTGACGAGAGCTCAGAATGGAGTTATGGCAGAAGCTGTAGAGAGACACCTTTACACTGCTCCAAGGAGAACTTTCTTACATCTTTGTGCATACAAATAGAAATCTCCTCAGTCCCTTAATCAGCCACCTTAATAAAAAAAAAAATGCTCCTCATACAGAGGAATTTAGACTTAAGGTCAGAATTTCTGAGTTCCCAGTACGAAATTTTAATAAAAACATCCCCACAATTTGGATTTCTAATTCCAAAGATCATCACCAACTCTGGCTTTAAAATGGCTCCAGCATCTGATATAAATGGACTAAAATGCTCTTTGCTATTAACATCCTAGCGCTGTAAGGTGCTACCAAAGTTCTAACTCTCGCCACTTGGAAGCCATCTAGGTAAAGCCTGTGGGCACTTATTTGGGAGGTAATTTTGAAGCATTATCTAAATCAGCTTTAATTTTAATGGTCACCTTGATATAAAAACTTCACATAGAGAATCACCAGCCAAATCTGACAGAGGTGCTTAGAAAGTTAGCTGACTTTGCCACAAAATAAGGAGGTTATACTTCGACCACCATTGTTGCTGTTTTGGAATTCTCTCACAGATTTAACTTCAGGATTCTTTGAGTGACATATTGCTTAAGACGTCTCTGGCACTAAATATAGTTAACATTCCAGCATGCTAACACACTGGTTGCATTTAGGATCCTAGCATGCTAATGTGTTTACTGCAAATCGATTTTTAAAAAGTGCCACAGAATTCTTACAGTAGCAATGGATACACATGTTTACTCTCTGTATACCAATATCTCCTCAGCCATCTGACTGATTTGCCCTATCACTCTCTTCCAACATCAACTGTATCATCCTAGCTCACTGTTACGTAGCTGCTGCTGCATCTGCTTTTCCCCGACTAACCTGCTACTCACCCTGCCTTGTTACCTGTAAAACTTTGCTAAAAATAGTGACTGGGATGCCAGAGTAACTCTTTAAATAAGCGCTTTAGTGGACGTCTGTGAACTTCAGTTTATAAGAAAAAATCTTTCCAATATATTACAGTTAAATCAGGTTTTACAAATGCTGTGACCACAGTGGCTGCTAGCTAACATAATCTTAGCAAACGTAGATAGTCCTGTAGAATCAAGTACCTCGATTATTCCGCTGTCTTCAATAAAACTTTCGTGCTGCACTAGTGATGATTTGGTATATTAAATGTAGCTTCTTACTGAGTCTCGTCACCACCTGTGCAGATTTTTCTGTATGTATCCAAAAACCAACAAAATTAAAGTACTCTGGATATTTTTGCAGCATCACCCTGCCGTTAAGGCTGATGAGGCAGGTACACCTTAGACATATTTGCTGACATGTATAAAGTAAGCCTGGTGTATAAAATCAGGCTTTATTCTTGTGTGTTGATCCTCCATGAAGCATAGTGAACTGGGATCAAACAGAATTGGTTATGGAACTTAAATCTGTAGTCATTCCTGCAAATCTATGTTGAGTACTGATGCAGACATTAACATCAGGATGTGAATTAGCAGGAGAAGTGCAGATTGCACCTGCTTGTTGCTCCAGCCTGCCCTAGCTACAAACATGGAAAAGAGCTTTAGTCAAACTCACCTTTTCTGCTCAGTTATCTCTGTGGTGTCTTTTATGTACTATCGCTGCCTTCCGCTGCAGTGTTGCCAATTACTCTAAGCATTACCTCAGTACAAAGCCCCCGTTTTCAGGCTTAGACTAACAAGGTGTTTCTCAGGGACCCTCTGCTGCAGTGTAAATTTCATACCTTTGCCGTTGAAAACTGACAAGAAATGGCTCCACAAGCACGGCACATGTACACCATTCAGGTCTTTGATAATAACAACAAGCATGATTTATGAAGCCTTCTCAAAGGATGTAGCTCAGACGGCGCGAGATTAAGAAGAACCAAGAAAAATATGCAGCTAAATAGTCAATATGTAAGGTAATAGTGGCAAAATAATACACAGGAGAATGCATTCTTTAGCAACTTGTTCAGATTTGTTTTATCTTGAATCTATATTATAGCAGGACTTTAGGAAAACTAACGGTTCTTCCTAAAAAGATCATCAAGCACCTGCAACTCAAAATTCTACATTACCCCACTTCTTAAGTCTTTACACTGGTTGCCATTAAGCCAAAAGAATGGGTTGTAAAGTTTTATCATGACTTTTATGAAATTACTGCATGGAGCTGACTCCTGACATATTCCTGATATGCTTTAGCAATATAACCCTGCTGGACCTCTTTGATCAATGTGGAGTGGACTGCTAGTTGTACCCAGGGCAAAATCAAAAAAAGGAGAAAGCAGCTTTAAGTTATGCAGCACAGTGCTGGAACTAACTGCTTAAGAATTGCTTCATCCACTGGAGTTTTTAAATCAAGACTAACACCTATGTGTATGAAAGATGCTTTTTTTTAATACAGTTGCCTTGCTGTGTTCAGACAATGGGTAATGCTAATGTGCAAGTTCTCATACAGACAAAGTTTATTTATGACTTCCTGATTTCCTAAAATTCTGTGCAATAATTTATCTGACAACAATGAATTATGTTATCATAAATGTGTTTTCACTGTTACCGGGCTACCTGTTCCCATATTTTGTTAGTTACAGACAGCTGTGAGAGAGGTTCAGACCCATCCTAAGAACGGCGCTTTGTAAATCATGATTTGTGAACAGCTTACCTGTCTGAAGTAAAGAAAAGTGGAGACTGTGATTTAATGTTGGGTGTCAACAATAATAATAGTTATGAAAAACTGATGAATTTAAGGCTACAGCATCAACTCTCCAGCTTTTGGGATACCCTCCAGGTATTGAAAAACTCACACTGAAGACTCCTTCGCAACATTGGGAACTACTTACAAAGATGTAAACAAACAAGGAGAAGTGGCGGCTTTGTTAAATGGAACTTGAAACGTATGCAGTTAGCTACAATAGTGAACATAGGGGGCTGTATTTTGGCTGCTTGTGTGTTTATACTTTGTATAGGCAGAGTGGTGTTTCCCCAACTCTGACCTTCTATTAAAGCTAGAAGGTCCCATTAGTTATGAGATTTTTGACAGTAATTACCCACTGAACCCTGTCCACTGAATCCTATAATCTTCCGACTGACTCGTTTGACTTAAAATATATGAGTTGAACTTCTCCAGTTCTCTTGATGACAGTTCATTCATTAAAAAAAACAAATTTCCATGGAATTTATTCATAACTACATTCATGAATTCAATCAGTTATGCCAAAATATGAAGATGATAGGGTTGCAGTGAATAATTTAACAATGCGTTAAAAAAAATTCCTAATTGTATCAGTCGTCCTCAGCAGCACAGAATCTGTGTTTGTGTTAAGCAGCGTGATGTAATACCTTTGTCCTATATGTGGTGCATGTTGACAGCTTAGTGCTGTCACATCCTGTCACTCTCAAGTTTGGTCCTTTTTTCATGTCGTCCCATTGCTTTGCACTCCCTGTCCCTGCAGCCCCCAAGCCACCCACCCACCACCCAGCTTTTTATCCCTTTCAGTGCAGAGGCGTATGAATACATGAATGACAATAGCGTATGGGTGACAGCTGAGATTTGCAGGCACAAGCACTGTCCAAGAGCAGTTTACAGGCTGTGGCAGAGGTGGCAGCAAGTTCAGCAGGCAGACAATTGGCACACAAAAATCCCCGACAGAGCTTTACGTGTAAACACTTCGTTTGGTGGCCTCCACTTTGTGTGTGCTTTTGTAATTAAGGCAGGAGACAATGAGTGATTTCCATATATTTGCCAGTACTTGGCACATTGGAGAACCTTGTGGATTTATTTCAATGCACGAGCACACTTTCCCCTTCCAGTACATTTGCATTTATGAGGATGAGAGTTTGAGATTTAGATTTAATGAAATGCAAAGAGCTAGGTATTTTAAATGAACATATATGAATAGTGAAAGAAAGCTTTTTAATCAAGGGTTGGCTTTATTTTGTATTCTTGGGTCTTTAGATTTACAGCCTTGTGAAATAAATTTCAGTTTTTGGCCATGTGGAATATGAATGAATGCTTCACAGACTTCTGGCTAACCTTTATCAATAAAAGTTTGTACCAAAAGAAACTGAAATGTGTTCTCAAAATTGAAATGCTTTAGTTGATTTTTAAAAAAATATTTTTGTTGTGCAAATCACCTTATGGGGTAGCAGAATCTTCTCTAAAACTCTGCCTACAGATAAAGGTAAAGAAAATCATTTTTTTCAATCACATAACCAACAAAAAAATTTACTATTCTTCTGTGGAAAAAGTAAATACATCACTGGCCTCAGAAGTTACTGTAGTATTGCGCCCTGGGACAGAAATTATGTAAGTGTTTTGTCAACCAGTCTCTGACATTAGTTTGCTGACCACAGTTCCATGCATGTACCACCCATTTGAAATCCCCCCAAAATACTTCACAGCATTTCAGATTTTCTTTCTTTTTCAGCTATTACTTGGTGGATTTGCTAGTATGATTAGAATGATTATCCTGTTGAAAGGTCCATTTCCAGCTCAACTTCAGTTTTCAGACAGATGGCTTCTCATTATCTTCAAGCACTCTTTGACATGATCCAGAATTCATAGCTGAATCAGTAACACTTTCACCTCAGTGCTTCACAGTTCTTCACCTGAAAAGCTGCCTCTAAGTTTGCACCATATGGTGCATATGGACACTGGTACATAACTATAGTGTAGTTGCCATTATAACAACCCTTATTCTGAAGGCTTTTTTCACCATACTTAGGTGTATTATTCTTGGTGTTCACATTAGCAAAAACTAGAGAAGATTGTAGTCCTGCAGGTGATATACGGTGCTTAACAAATTTATTAGACCACCAGCCAATGTAAGGTTTATTTCAGAGTTGCCCTAAATTAACAGTATTGGTAGTTAGTAAGCTCTTTAATCGAAATGATATTTTTAATGCTAAAATATAATTATTGTTGTTATCCATGAATTTTTGAATTTAGTGTTTTACAAAAAAGCAGAAAAAATAGTAAAGCATTATTATTTTTTGATTAAGATGCCAAATTACAGTTATTTACTTGCATTCCTGAACAGAAAAATTAGTTTTAGTGGTTGAACGTTATGGATTAATTTGACTGATGAATGATTAATTTCTGAATTTCTGACACTGATGTCCAGTGTGCCGGCTCAGATTTGGGTATAAAAACGTGAATTCAGTTTGAGAACTCACTGAAAAGGAAAGCGTCCACATTAAAGCACTCTGTGATGCTGGATGGTCTTGTTTTTATGACAGGTGGTCTAATAAATATGTTAAACGCTGTATCTAAATGCTGGAACAAAGAGGATAGCAGGATGTGCAACAAAGCCATATAAAAAGTAGATGTAGACACTGTGACATGGTTTTTTGGCCCACTGTTTTGAAGCCTTGAGTTTGACATTTTGACCATTGCCATTTGGTTTGGCCATGAACATATTTAGATAAGAGGTTAGAGCTGGAAGCTATAAGCTTATGGTAATGGTGTCTGGGTTGATTACCAAGATGTGATATATCACAGATACCACTGTGATGTCGAATGGAATGATCATTTTGGATAGCTGAGCACAGGCTTAAAAAATGTACATGTAATGGGAAGAAAAACTGAACATCAAGCTTGTAACTTTCTTTTAGTACAACTAAACGCCGAACAACAACCTGTACAACCACCTGTCACTTAAAGTGGTCACATCACATGGTGGTTTGTGGAGATTGATTGTTTTTTAGCCTTCCACTTGGCTTAATTTTCCACCTTAAGTTTGTGGCTAAAACGTTTTACTTTCTCTCAGTCTTTTTCAGTTCTAACTTACTGGGGAACTCAAACTTTTGTGGGCTCAACAGACCTTGAGAGATGCTGAGGTAATGTAAAATACACACATATCAACATTTTATTCTTGCCAAACACTGAAACATGAGTTGGGTTCTTACAGGGGTAGAGGGGAAGAAGAACAAGCACAAACACATCAGAAAAGCACTTAAAAATGCCAAGCCCCCCCCCCCCAGAAAAAAACAGAGAGAACAAGAACAAATCAGTAAATAACTACTGTACATCTAAACAGTAAAACTGAACTTCCATCTACTCACTTCCAACTTGTCTGTAACCTCACAGAAGGGTGACAGCAGAGGTAGATTTAATTGTGCTATTATCTGTAACTTTGCAGGTGATTCTTACATACACTTTAATACATTTTAATGAGAAACTCTTTAGCTAATATTTGGGTCATCAGTTACATTACATTATTCTTATTCACAGGTGAAAGACGAGGTAGAATAGACTGGTATTCCTGCTTGGAAAGCCAACTAAAGCAATGTAACTGTAAGCAATGTAATGTACAAAAAACCCCCCAATAACTACAAAAAGCTCTTTTGGTGTTAGGATATATTAAAGAGGTGCTGAAAGGCGCAGACCAGGTCATATTTCCGCTGACCTTATTGCACATGTATTTGCTGAAGTATGCCTTTTCGAGTGCAAAATTTGGGGAAGAGCATTTAAATGAATCGTAGCAATGTGATTTGGTGCATTTTAATGCAAATTGCACCATTATTTAACTATTTTGCACCTGACATATGTGTGATAGTTGCTGATTTCATTGGAATGCCACAGGGAGATGTTATAATGTACAACTTACAGATGTATTACAGGCAATGAAATTAATTTTTACAGTGAGCAGAGCTGTTTGCAGTGTTGCTTCATTAATTGGTGATATTTCTACACAGAGATCGGACCATAATGAAAACTGCAGAGAGCGCAAAATCCTCTGTCTTTACACAGCTGTGTGCACACAGAGCTTTTGTGTATTTTGCATGTATTGTGTTTTAGTTATTTCCCCTTTAGTATCAGATCTATTACATAACATATCAAAATTTCTGTCATAATACAGCAGTTAATGTGACAGATCTGAAGTGTGTTGGAATAAATACATTAATATGTTGTTCAGATCTCAGTGAATGTAATTCAGGACCGTCCGTTTGTTGCCCACAGGGTGCTGTGAGTCATATTATTTCATTTGACTTTAATCAATAACTGCTTGTATTTACACATGAGGCACAGTGGCAGTAAGTTAATTAACTTCCACTGCCACTCCATCAAAAATGATGTTTAGTGTTGTTCTACATATTCTACAGGTCAGCATAGTTTTCTGGTTTATATGGTGGGTTTTTTGTAACAGCCCTTCTCTGGATAAATCCTGTGCTCCACTTGAGATTAATCCAGAGAACAATTGCACCCACCTCCAAGACCATAAATTTCTGGCAGAAGACTGAACATCAGAATATAGTGATTCTGAATGGTCACCATATTTCCATAGAGAAACACATGTAAAACCTGTGCGTACACTGTATCATTTGTGTTAGTAGATTTCTCGCTCCCTCATCAGGTCTGCTCATTTGTTAACTGTTATTTTGTTCTGCTTGCAGTAAAGAGTACCGCTTAGTAAATCTGGACCCATGTGTGTTTATTAAACTTGTGTTCTGCCATATCCCAAATCTGTGTATCAGTTGACCCATTTTATCTAATAACTATATTTATTAATAAAAGATATGGTAACGGCAGCTCATGCAACATGGCACAGTCAACTCCTCAGGTCAGGACTCGGCAGTCCACTTACATCTCAAGGACAAGGGACACTCATTTGAGAAGAATAATGTACACAAACTGGCCAGAGAAAAGTGATGATTCGCAAGAGGAGTGATAGAATGCATCTACGTCAAGCTGGAACAACTGTCACTAAGCATCCCTCCCTAGACAGCTTAACATCCATCCACACCTTGACTCATGCGACCCTAATGACTCACACGAAGACCGAGTAGGTCAACGACTCACACGGGACCTCAATGACAGTAATGAATCACATGATGGCCGGGTGGGTCAATGACTCACATGTGAGCTCAACAACTCTCAAGGGCTAACGAGCCCACAAGAAGTTAAATACTCCCCACCAGTCAGAGATGAAGAAGCCTTTTTGGATAAGCCCTTCTATAAGTTCTACTCAGAGCTTTGCAGCTCCACGTCTAGACTTTGTATGGTAGTTGTTTATTGACACCAGCTGGTAATGGGGTCTGTTCTTGTTCATGTTTATGGTATCATTGGACCTTTAGCTTAGCCTCTTCTATAGAGAAGATAAAAGTCATAAAGACAAAGAACTTTGTGAAGTAAAACAAAGTATTAAAAACAATTTAGGCCCCAGAGACACAGGATTAGAGACTGGTTGCTGGAGGTTGTTGGCAGTTGATGGGTGAAATCCAACGCTAAGCAGGTGCTACACCAAAAACCCTCTTGTGACTGTTTTGGCCACTAGCAGATTACCATGGTCACCTGTAGTTTGCATGAAAGACTTGCTAACTACTAGCCAAGCAGTAGTCAAACTTGAAAAACTGCGATGCAAACCGGAAACTGAGGAAGTTCGCCTTCAAAGTAAAAGTTGCGCCAAAATGTCAGGGAGCACACAATTTTCCTTAGCGATCCGTGGTTGCCAGGAGGTCTCTGACCAGTCTCTAGGCCTGCATGACTGGGGTTTTTGGAATTGATTTCACAGCAACTGCCATCAACCTCCAGCAACCACTCACCAACTGGTAGGGGAATACACACTTTTCCCTCGTGACCGGTGGTTGCCAGATGGTTGCCGACCAAGGACTGGTTCCTTAAACTATCGAGTGCAACAACTGTTTGTGCTTCTTATATGAACTTTTTGATCTCTGATGTTTTTTTGTTTTTTTTTTACTTCTTCCTCTTCATCGCAAACTCTGCTGTCCAAGTAGAAAAAAAACATCATCCCAAAATACAGATATTCCAGTGGGAAGCACACCAGGATCTCCTCACTGACAAACCTGCGATTTATGCCACTGTCACCCCTCCATCTTCCTGATGTGGACTTTGTGAATGCGGGGGGGTGGGGGGTGGGGGGTCCATCATCCTCAGGCATAACAGTGGCAACCTGGCGTGCCTAGTCTGAGAACACCCTTAGAGGCCCACAGTGTGCTTTATGATCCTGACCAGAGTACAGTTCAGCTTGTCTCAGCACCTCAACTCCTCTCTCACACGCTTGTTTGCGCTCTCTCTCTCTTTCATGCACGTATGTGCTTGGGGCAGCATTGCGCAGCATTCCTCTTGAACAACACAGTGAGATGCATGATTTTATGTATTTTGTGGCTTTAAATCCTTTTACATGCCTTATAGAATTAGTTAACATGATATTCACTGAGGAAGCATTGAATCTGTGTGCATAGAATTGTCATTTGGAGGACTGCACACAAATAGCCTCTCCCGGGTTTAAATTCAATTACCTCATCTATTTTATTTACCCAGGCAAGTCAATGAGGGCAAATTGTTATTTATAGTGATGCTTATTTACTTTTTTCTTCGCAAGAAAGCTAATAAGTGTATTTCCTAGAATTTCAAATGGTACATTTAAGGCTATTGCTACAAGCCATTGTTCTGCAAGTATGAATGTTGAATGAAACAAACAGTGGGCCACCACAGCATGGTAAAGACTCCAAGGTAAAAAATGCCCCTCCAGGGGTGAGAAATTCAATTCTGACCTCATCCACACAACAATGCCTGATGCAAATTGAAACTGAAATGACACCGAGGCACGGGGCGATTTCTTTCTTATCTCTACCTCCCTCAACAAGAATCCCATCAGGTGCCTTAGGTTGCACACAAGGAGAAAAAAAAAAAAAACCTCAGCAAGTCTCATTTGTGTCTTTAGTTCTGCACATAAGCAGTGGAACAAATTTTGATAATCTGAGGACATAAAACAAGTGACAGTGCAAACTGAAACCTGTGGTGTCCACAGATGTTTCTTTCCTGGCAGTGGAATTGTAATCTCATAATGTTTGTGACAAGTCTTTTGTGCTCTGCAATTTTTCAAATCATGGCTGCTCATTTCATAGTTTCTTCAAGCACCAAGTAATAAAACCTGACAGATTATTTGCTTTATAAAGCAGCTCATTATGATTTGCCCTTAGTTAACCTCTCATTAGAGTGATTTTTAAATTTGTTCTTTAATTGAAGGTTTACTTGCTCTGAGGGAACTCTGCACACCTTGACCTTACTTGCTGCACACAAAGTTGCTTTTCTTAGATCTTGAAAAGTTACACTATTTCCAGCCAGCAGCAAACACTGGCAAAGCAACCATGAGTAAATTAGTTTCTCAATTATTTATAATGGCTTCCTGGAGGACGGCTGGGAGTAAAATGTGCCTCTGCTGGATTTTTTTTATTTTGTTCCTTTTGCAGAATAATTCATAATTGCGAAGAGCGATTTTTGTAGTGTTTCACCTCAGGCACCAGATGAAATATTTTGTTTTCGCCTACAGGTTGTGCACCTGAGTCTTAATGTGAGTTGTCAAAAACAGAAAAAGAATCTGCTCTCATCTGTTCCTTTTCATGTTTGCAGTGTTTAGGTCTTGTGAGGCTGCACTTCCTTCTCAACGGCTGAGTTACAGTGAAATGAGACAAGAGTTGTTCTTTTCAAAACGCTTCTTAACATCTTCTGAGGGAGCATCTTAAGCCTGGATAGTCTTCAGGGGAAATAAAAGGATTCCACAAGACAGAAATGCTGAAGAGGAGAGCAGGCACAGAGAAGATGTGATGAAATCATAAATTTAGCTCTTATTAGCATTGGAAATCCTCCACTGATGGCGAGGCTGCCTGTGTTTCTGCGACTACATGTGATAAATGTTTGCAGAAGTAGTCTGCAGGTCTGATGACTAAAATGTCTCCACATTAGGGGCCTGTAGGTGCTTCATGCAATTCTATAAGAAGTATATATGTGGTTTTAAGTTTTACTTTCCCTGTGTCTCCAGTGTGGTGTAATTATAATGACATGTTTGGTTTTCATGCCCAGTGTTAATTATTCCACTGAGATAAATATAAAGCAGATAATTACAGTATTCTGTTGTATGGTTTCCTGGATTAAAATACGCTGAATAAAAACCTAAGAATTAGTCATTCTGCACTAAAGTTTGCCATCTCAAGCACAGGAGAGCTGGACTGTGAATAAGTATTCAGCACTCAAAACATGAAAAAGAGCGATGAATAATAAAATAGCAACAAACAATGGCAAGTCAGCTTCCCAAGCGAATGCGGGCTGGTATGAATCAAAGTCCACGGGGAACGAGAAGCCCTCAGGAAGTTCAAACTCACATTTCACGGATGAACATGAAGAAGAGGCTGAATGCTCAGGAGTCATCACTATAGCAACTCGCCAGGCCACAACTTTAATCTGTCATCTTGGAGCAGAAAAAATGCACTTTTTTTTTTTCCAAGTTATTCTTCAGAGATGTGAATCTTGCCCTGTGTAAAAACAGAAACACATTTGTTTTTTTTCTCAGGCGATGAGGAACTCCATGCAGGCTTTTTAAATATTTTACACAGTCAGAGCACACAGCAAAATATGCTGTGTTTCATGAATGTTAATGAAAGCTGTGCTGTTTACTGTTGTAATGGATATCTGTTAAAGGATGTAGTACACACGAGGCTTTGGAAAGATTATGTTAAAGGAGAAAATATTCCTTCAGGGTGTCCACTTTCCTTGAGTTTCTCTAAATGTAAATATTCTGAAAAATAGAACAAATATTATGGTCTTTGTAAAGATCTATGGTTTTCCTTAGCTTCTCTTTTCTCTTGTCTTGTTCTTGCAGATTTTTTTCCCTTTTTTTGTGCCCCCTATGTTCCATCTCATCTTTATCTCATTGTTTTTGCCTGAGAGTTTTTTTTTCACGTTGCTTCCTGTTTTATTTTGAAGGTTAGTTCCGCATGTGATTTTCTTTTTTTACTTCCCTCCTTTGTCCTTTTTCCCACCCTCATTAGTGTCTGATTCAATTCAATTCAATTCAATTTTATTTATATAGCGCCAAATCACAACAACAGTCGCCTCAAGTCGCTTTATATTTTAGGGTAAAGACCCTACAATATTAGACAGAAAACCCCAACAATCAGACGACCCCCTATGTGCAAGCACTTGGCAACAGTGGGAAGGAAAAACTCCCTTTTAACAGGAAGAAACCTCCGGCAGAACCAGGCTCAGGGAGGGGCAGCCATCTGCCACGACTGGTTGGGGGTGAGGAGAAACAAAGAAAGTAGAGGGAGATTTTTAAGCCTAATCTTAAAAGTAGAGAGGGTGTCTGTCTCCTGAATCCAAACTGGGAGCTGCTTCCACAGGAGAGGGGCCTGAAAGCTGAAGGCTCTTCCTCCCATTCTACTTTTAAATACCCTAGGAACCACAAGTAAGCCTGCAGTCTGAGAGCGAAGTGCTCTATTGGGATAATATGGTACTATGAGGTCTTTAAGATATGATGGGGCCT
>VUQI01015210.1:7872-18225 GCA_015106735.1 Paratilapia polleni
CAGTTCACTATCTTTCTGCCTCCTTATAAAATTTTAGTCCCTGCTCTGAAATATTGACTTGTCTCCAGTCCCGTGAGACTAAGCTGGTGATGTGTTGTTGTTGCAGAGCTTTTGTTTCTGTTAAATCACAAAAAAAACAAATCCCAGGTCTGATGGAATGGTAAGGCCACAATTTCAGTGACTGTGTTTTGCTTTAGATAACAAACATTGCATTATATATTACATAGTTCTTATATAACGAATATAGCAAATATTACCATAAAGATGCCTTCAGTGTTACTTTATCCTCATAATCTCACCTTTTACTTTTTGTAGCTCTGAGATAGCAAATGTTTATTAGGAACAAAGTCTAAATGGGGTCTTTTCTTTCTGATTCTTGGCATGTATTGATTGGCTTGTTTGTGTTTTTAAAAGTGTGCCTTTGCATGGTCAGTGCATTGCGGAGAACAGATTTTTAGAATTATCAATTCTGATAGATAAAATGTTGAGAAATAGGTCTGGCCCATGTGCAGTGAGGTAAACAGTTGACACGGTCATACTACCTTCCTAACACAGCCCAGAGGACACCTGAGATATACACAAAAGCTAAAACCAGAGTATTCATTCATCTTGCAGTACTTTTCTAGCATACATAAACTGTCTGGCACACTCAAGCCTAAATCTTTGGAAAGGTTTTTTTTGTGTGTGTGTGTGTGTGTGTGTGTGTGTGTGTGTGTGTGTGTGTGTTCATTTATTTATTTATGCATCTGGGCACTGTAGGTTTTAGCAAACGTTGTTTCATGTACTTGTCAGTACAGCAGTAGGACAGTGTACAGTACATAGGATCCACCAAAATTAATGTAAATGCATAATGGGAATAACACTCTTCAATATGTGAGAAACTTTGAATAGACACACACGGTATAGGCTTTATGTATTATCACACAGACTCCCTGAATTCAGATCTGATCTGATGTTCTTGGCTGACTATTTTGTTATCTCTAAAAGCTAATGGGGTCTTCTCGGAAACCACTTTGTGATGGGTTGGTTTTCACCTTATCTGTTTAAACTCAGTAACCTGAGACTGTGCCTGGAAACCGCAGGTTGCGCAGGGGAATGTTGATTCATATGGCGCTAAAGAAGACACTGCTGCTGAAGACGAATGCTGCTTCATTGTCCTGAAGTAATTATTCCTGTGACAAGTGTGACATTGCCCCCCAAGCTTTGACCAGGGCTTTGAGCAGCATTGTTTGGCTCAAGGTTACCATCTGATGTGACTTTAAATGGGCTCGAAACCCTGCTATGAAAAGCTGCTGCTGCTGCACGTGTGTTGTGAAATTACCTGTTGCTTAGGAACCAGTGTGACTTCATGCATGAAAGAAGACTTTGCCAAGGTTTTTGAATGCAAGAATTTTTCTGCAGAATTTTCTGTATACCACAGCTATGTAGTTGAACTTTAAAAGCAAACTATCTTCTCATCCTACTGAGGACAAACCCTTTTTTCACTATTGTGAAAAGACTTTTAAATTTCTTAACTGCCTCTGTGCACTTTAAGCCTCAAGAGATATTATATCTGTTTTGCTAACATGAACATAATTGTGAAAGATAATGTCGTATTCAGTGTTCAAGGTGTTACTCATTCACTCCTTAGCATAGCGTTTTATTCTTTTACATTTTTTTTTTTTGACTCACAGTGGATCTGAGGGATGCAGAGATTTTGGTAGAAGATGCCCACGTGTTCATCCCTGGCATAGAGGTTGTCGTTATCACAATGCACAGTGATTAAATCTTCCCACGTTAAACACTTGATTCACAGCCATACATGATAAACATATTTGAACAACATCTGGGAGTTGTCCTAAAATAATACATTTTTTCTTTTTTTTATGTAATTTCATTATTTAAATGTACTGAACCAGAACCTTGACTTGATCATTATTATTATTAATAGAGAAGAAACAAATCAAACTGAATTTAAAGATCTCCTTCATGAATAAGTTTTAAATCACTTATTGCTAATTTTATTAAGTAGAGTGACTCTGTAGTACAAATAGTGGGATTTTTCATGACCAAGCTACCATGGTAATATGGGAAATTATATATTATATATACAGGTATTACATCTTTTTTTTTTTTTACTCCCTCTTGAAGTTAATTTATTTAAGTGCAAAATATAAGTACACTCAATAAACGTATTAGCTTAGCATGTGACATAAAAGATTAAGCTGTCAAAAAAGTACTTGGGGTCCTGCAAGTGTCCATAACCTTAGGAATATCATATGTAATATTATAGGTGTTTCCTGAGAGTAACAATAGAAGAATAATGAAAGCAGCAACGAGTAAAAAAACATTTTAATGTATATAAGATGTAAAGACAAAGAGCTGGAAAATAATGCAGATATATTTCTGAGAGAGCTGTGTGGGTGGCTTATAAAAGCAGGTAATCAACGTCCTGTAATTGGCCACAAGCAGCACAAAAAAAAAAAAACCTTGATTAGTGAATACCAGTGAAGTAAAACCATGGACACCATCCCAGCCTCTCTCCTTGATTTGCACTCCCGCTGTGAGGGAAAAGGCGCTGGTCGAATGAAGACTGCAGACGCAGTCACCATCAGTGGGGGCAGCATCAGAAGAACAGCAGCAGCACTTCAAATGAAATAGGCATACAGTCATAAATTTTTCATCTACAACCAGCTTTGAGGCAGGAGAGGGGGCAGGCCTGCCAGGCTCCAGTTGAAGGCTTCTAACAACAAACCAGGGCTTTCAGAGACAAAAGGTAGCTGGGGGAAGGGCACTTGAAATGAGAAACAACAACAATCCTTTGTTTACAACAGATGAACAAAGAGCGGTAAATAATAAAAGTCAATGTTTAGCCACCATAAACGAGAAAATCTGCCAGCAAGTGTGGCAAATATCACAACCGCGATCAAACAGATAAAGGCAGAGCAGCAATTATGAAAACTGTTCCGCGTAATTATGGTTGGCACAACAACAAACTTGAAGGGATTACTAAACTGCAACATGCAATTTATTTTACATTAATTTTATCATTTTCAGAAAAGAGAAAAATTATTGCACAGAGACTAAAGGCAAATATCTATTTTTAGCACAGTTGTTTTTGGTAGCTGGCATCTAGTTAATATTGTAAATAATAAATGTCATTTACATGACTCTGCAGGTAAAACATGGCAAGCTGCTTCATAATTCAGAAATTAAAGAAAGAAAATTGCACACCTTTGAACAACTAAACCTAACAAAAAAAACAAAAAAAACACCGTAGTCCTTTCTGTAATATATGCCACTCTTTATCTGTGAGGTGGATCACAGATCCTTCACAAGCATCCATGGCCATAAAACACCGTCCCCCATCCAATAAGCAGACGGTGAAGCTCTGCAGAACGACTGCAAATTTAATGACTGAGTTTCTCAGCACTGCAGAATCCTCTGGGTGCAGAGGCTGTCTGGATGTTAATGCAGCCTGACATCTCCATCCTTGTTTAAACAGCCCATGTTATACTGAATGGGATACTAAAACAACAAATTAAAGGCAACTTTAACATGAAGAACCATCTGAACATTACACTGCATGACTTTTTTCAGTATACTTCAATCCTGGTCTGATCTGATTTGATCCTGAAAATATTGTGTAGGCAGTTTGTGGAAGATGACGGCACTGCGCTCTTTTAAGCACAAAATTCAAAAGCTGATTTTAACTCTTTCACTTTTGAACAGCGTTTGACATTTGCATCTCTTGGACTGCTGAGACAATTCAGCCTAGTTTGGTGCTTGTTAGGCTGCATGCTGCATATACGGCATATCATCCCCTCAGCTGAGAGCAGTGACACAATCTCAGTGGAAACTTGGCATCAATCTTCACATGCATTCTCCTAAAAGGTTCATATGTCTGACTTCAGACTTAATACGTTTAAGTCTGAAGTCTAACATTTAGACGTAATGTTACATCACGTCTAAATCACAGACAGAGGGAGTTTGCTAAGTGATGATGGAAATATGTATGCACTGAGTCTAGATCCAGCATTGGCATCTGAGGCTGTGCATTTGTTCATGAGATTACAGCCAGCGTGGTGTCACAAGGGCAGTCAGGCCTTGAGCTGTATGACTGGAAGCAGGTGGCACGTTTCTTGCATCCTTGCTAAGAGGGATTAGGCCTCTGAGGGGAGAGGGAGCATATTTGATTAGCCTGTTCAGAGGTTTGGGAGAATGGAGAGCTGTTCGTGTGATTAGCCAGGGATTTTGAGCTACATTTCTAGTTTCTGTGGAAGTGTTTTATAACATCTTGCATAAGATAACTGGCTAATTTCAAGTGGGAGATGCCAGACTTCCTCAGCAATGTAAATAAAGCTGATGAGAATCTTGTATGGAGCACATTTTGAAAAAGTCAATGTTCAAGAGTTTGTTGTTGGCCCTGAAGTACAACCCCTAAAATTTCCAATAAAATAAACACCATGTCACTCAAATGTCAGTTGCGTAATTTACTGTCTGGGGGAAAAAAGTGTTCCCTAGGAAATGTACAACAAAACAGTGCCAGTAAATGCTCCACAGCATATGGTATATGTCAGCATCTCTTCGTTTATGGGTAAAGTGAAGTGGATGAATCCTGTGGGTGGAGGGGTCAGGATGTGACCTGTTGCACCACACTTCCCACACACAGTCCCTCCTGAGTGAGGCCCTCTATGGAGCTGCAGGCCTACAGGGAACATGAGCAGCCAAAGAGCACAACACCACCAAATAGGATAAAGTTATTGGGTAATGTTGTGTGGGCTTGGCTTCAGATTGTACATTACAGTACAAAGTGCTAAGAATAAAGATTGAGATCTGTCTGGGTCAGGTTTCACTGACTTGTTAGCAAATACCGTTTGAATTTCAATGTGTATGTTGCATGCTAAATAATCTCTGGCAACCTTACCATATGTGTGGCCCTGGACTGTATTGATCCTTTAGTCCTGAAATTAAGTGTGGTACATTAAAATAGTGATCTCTCACTATTTTTGTTCAAAGATTTACACAGCTGTTTTACATTCACCAGCCACTTTATAGGGTACACCTTGCCAGTACCAGGTTAGACCCCATTTTTCCTTCAGAGCTGCCTTAATTCTTTATGGCACAGGTTCAACAAGGAGCTGGAAACATTCCTCTGAGATTTTGGTCCATATTGACATGACAGCATCACACAGTTGCAGCAGATTTGTTGGCTGCACGTCCATGATGTGAATCTCTGGCTCCACCACATCCCAAAGATGGTCTATTGGACTGAGATCTGGTGACTGTGGAGGCCATTTGAGTACAGTGAACTCATTGTCATGTTCAAGAAATCAGTTTGAGCTTTGTGACATGGTGTGTTATCCTGCTGGAAGCAGCCATCAGAAGATGGTGGTCATAAAGGGATGGACATGGTCAGCAAAAGCACTCAGGTAGGCTGTGGCGTTTAAACAATGCTCAAGTGATACTAAGGGGCCCAAATTGTGCCAAGAAAACATCCCCCACACTATTACACCGCCAGCACCAGTCTGGTGGTGTAATAGTGTTCATACAAGGCAGGATGGATTAATGCTGTTTATGCCAAATTCTGACCCAACTATCTGAATGTCAAAACAGAAATATTCTTGCCTGGAAAAAAATGTTGTCCAATTTTCTGTTGTCCAATTTTGGTGAGCCCATGTGAATTATAGCCTCAGTTTCCTGTTCTTAGCTGACATGAGTGGCACCCAATGTGGTCTTCTGCTGCTGTAGCCCATCTGCTTCAATGTTCAACATGTTGTGCATCCAGAGATGCTCATTACAACCTTTGTTGTAATGAGTGGTTATTTGAGTTACTGTTGCCTTCCTATTAGCTCAAAGCAGTTTGGATATTCTCCTCTGACATCTGGCATCAACAAAGCATTTGGATATTTTCTCTTTTTGGAGCATTCTCTGTAAACCCTAGAGATGGTTGTGTGGGAAAATCCCAGTAGATCAGTTTCAGATTTGATTAGCTATTTGCATTAACGATCAGTTAAACAGATATACCTAATAAAGTGACTGGTGAGTGTAAATGCTGAGCTTTTGTGTATTGCAATGTTGGAATATCTACCTGTTATGAAATGAATAGTCTGAAAGTAGGCACACAACCAATACTTTGAAAACGAGAGCATATAACTAAATATTTAACTGATGAGATGTAATGATTTACTGAGATTATAGCAAATGTGCGGGCACTAAAATTGTCAAGCTGTTTGTAGAGCTTTGCCCAGCTAATGCACATACTTCTTTATGCTCAAGTATGAATATAAGGTGTGTTATGTGGAGGCGTTTTTCATTTTTGCCCACACAAACAGACTCACATGGAAATACAGAGGTCTGTTGAAGTGTAACGATTTAAATTTGTCTTTAGGAAACGAGGGATACTTCATAAAATCTGATTAACCTTTTAAGCACTGACTGTGCTCAGACATAAAGAGAAGAAAATGTCTGCATGTGTCTGTGAAGTCTCTCTGCCACCGAGGAAAAACATTTATTTTGGGGTTATAAAATTGGACTTATTCATGTAAAAACTGAACTGGCTTGACTGGTCATTGTTAATGCAGCATGCAGTTCTTTAATCATGAAAAATTTTTGCAGAAAAATGGTTTAATTGTAAATTGATCTGCTCAGGAAAAGACAACTGCTGCTGATGATTGTCGAGCATGGGTCTGCTCTTTCATGGAGCGTGATTTCTGACTGTCAAGTGACAGTAATAATTACACACGACACTAAATAGCGCTCTGATTGAGTGTGAAGTGATAGCACTGGATGTGGAGGGAATACTGATGGTCCGACAGTTCCTGAAACCCCTTCCCTTTGTTCAAGTCCCTCCTTTATTTGCTTACGGCTGCCTCCTCCCCTTTGCGGCGAAGCAAGCTCATTGGAGGAAAGCAAAGTCACTGGTTGGCAATCATTACCACCACATGATGGATTCTAACTGTTGCTAAGGTATTTTGAATGGTTAGTTGACCATTACATTAGTTCATTTCCTATCCATCTTCACCTGCTGAATGCTCGATGACGGCATGGGATGTGTTAAAAGCGTGAAATCTCAGCATTATTCAGTTTCTCATCAGTGAACCAGACAGTCTTCACTGTTACTGTCTGGGATGTTGATGTCTTCAGGCAACATTTGTTGCTGAGGTTTGCCCCACATCATGTTGGATTTCTTTATATTGAATGTCTTTTAAATCCTCTGCCAAGAGAAATTTGGCAAAGATTCATGCTGTCTGCAGATAGGCCTCTTTATAAATGGAGCTTTAAAAAAAAAAACCTCAGGTTCACCCTCAGTTCAGAGCTCATGTGGAGGGAAAGCTATTTCAGTGCTGCAGACTGAGCACATCATTCAAGGCAGGAGTCAAAGGAGCTTCTTTTAAATGCAGTCATGTCTTCATGCATTAACCAAGATATTGTATGTATTAAAGTTTTATTCTTTGTCCATTCAAATTGTTAATTTTCTTATAAGGTATAAAATTTAATTTGAATTCATTACATGTCCTTTTCTACATAAATCTGTGTTGGATTAATGTTTTCTCTTTTTACGATTCACCAAAAAAAGCCTCAATGAGATTTTTTAAAAAACTTTTTTGGTAATAAATCTCAAGATAGGAAGGCAAGAGAATATGTCACAAATGAGAGTTAAATAGAATCCAATTATAGAAGCATAGATCTAATTTTAAGTGTATCTATATTTCTGCAGTGGTGGTAGAAGAGTTTCATTCCTTCCACCGTTAACACCCCTGCAGCTTTTCCACCTACTACTTGGAGCCGATCCAGGTGAGTTCACCCATTCACACAAAAAGATACTCCAAAGTTTCTATTAGCAGACTAAAATGGCACCAAAAAAAGGAATTCAGTACATTACTGCACAGTTCAATGGACAATTTTTTTGCATCCCTTTTGTCACCCCATTGCCCCTCCAACTGCCAGCTGATTGGTATGACAGCCCCTTACATTCAGTCAAACGCTATCAGTTGTCAGCACTTGTCTCCCACTACCTCTCTGCTCCACTACCCTCCTTCTGAAACTCTGGTTTAAATTTAGGTTCACCTCAGACCACACACCATCATTATGTCTGACTGTAGAGAGGAGATGAGAGCCGCTGGCCGTGTCTGTGATTCTGGGGGAGCTCATCATCCTGGCTATGCGGTGCAGCATCAGGCAGAGCTGCCTGGGACTGTTGGTAT
This sequence comes from Paratilapia polleni, assembly GCA_015106735.1. NCBI lineage: Eukaryota > Metazoa > Chordata > Actinopteri > Cichliformes > Cichlidae > Paratilapia > Paratilapia polleni. The sequence goes on from VUQI01015210.1 coordinate 16,059, forward strand.
TGAGCAGGGAGGAGCGCCCCGGGCAAAATCCATCAAAAAGGAGCTGTTTGCACTGTGGGAATAGACATGAATAATCCATGTTTTCTTTACCCTTTCTTCAGTAACTGTGTGTATCCCATTACAATCTTGGTTGCCTTTTATTTAGATAGCCAACCATTGTGTTTGTATGAACATTTTACTGAATAGTGATTTTTAAAGTATTAAGAATTTATCCACATGTATAGTTTTACAGCAGACTTAACACAAGTATATCACAGGAAAAAAACAAAACAAAAAACAGAGCTTTGTCTCACTAAAATCAAGAACTCATCAGGATTAACTAAAAGAAGTTAATTTGGGAATATATGGAATATCCAAAAACAGGAGATCATCACCAGTATGAAACTTAAATCACTAAAATTATCAGTAACTTCATTTAAAAAATAAAAAAAAGAGACTAAGCATGTGTCCATAACTTACATGTCGATCAAATGTTATTTAAAAATAAAATGTTATCCAGATTATACTGCTATTAAAAGTAACGTTGGGGTGAAGCACCACAGTCATGTGTTAGGTTAAATAGCCCTGTATTTAACCTTTATATTTTGTGTGGTCAGGACTGATTTTACTACTTTTGTTATTTTGATCTTGGAATATATTTACTACTTTATTATTTGTATACATTCATTATAGGTACTTGCACTTCCCTTCATAATGACAACTTGGAAATCCACGCAATCCAGAAAAAAGTTACAGAAATTATCCAGTAGCTTTTTTAGTCACAATTTTATAGCATCTGTAGTTGTAATATATATTTCTGAACCAAAGCAGTAATACTGAAGTTTCATTTTTCTTGCCCTGTGGAACAAACAGTTAAAAGACTGACCAGGTTTCAGGTTAAATCAGTTTTAAGGTAACTGCGCATGGTGTGTAAAGAACAGATTTTGTGGATGGGTCGGGCTTTGGCGGCTCTCTAGTTTTCAGTTTTTTACGATGGTCATAAACATTGATTTGTGCAGCTTTATTAATAGAGGGCACTCTTGAGAGCTCTGAGCCATAATCACTGTTTTTGCAGGGTTTTTTTTAATCCTTCAAAGACAGATGTTAGCCTTATACTAGCTCTCAACACTATTTCTTGCTAGGTGAATTATGTAGTGAATGCTACTAGTAAGGAGATCTCATTCTTGGATTATAATTTAATGGACTACTGCTACCCCTTCCCTCCTTCTCTGTGTTTGAGGTGAGCACACCTTTCTCCATCCAGCAAGAGGTATGTATTAGTAGATAAATGGATAAATCCCCTGGCGGTGATGAATATCCAGTGAGATGTGAGGAGGAGGTTATGGGCTCTGGATTCAAGCAATTATATTGTCTGCAAATCATTTTGCTTTAATTAGATCTTGGAATATCTGATAAGAAACCTCATCTCAGTTTTACTTTGTCACAGCTCCGTGCAAGTGAGATGAAAAAGATGGTAATGCAATCAAGCACACTGAGAATTTGATTTTAAGTGAATTATTCCATTGATCTTCGGCCCACCTGGTGGTATTGCATTGCATGGGCTTAAATGTCGGCATGTGATATTGCATAACTTAAACTGGCCAGTAGAGATGTGCTTTGTTTGCAGATGTAAGACAATGTAAGAGATTTGTGTGTTTGTCCTCTCTACCTCCCTCTCTTTTCTCAATAAATCAGTCTTGCTTTTAGGCGATCCTGCCGGGTACGGAAAAGCCCAATGAAGACCTCTCTACAGTAGGTCATCTGCCCACCACCTGCACATATTGTCTGTAATGACCACTCAAACAAGTCAGGCAGGAAAAATATCCCACTCCTTTTATTCTGCCTCAATGAGCAGCACAATCAATATGCTCTGGCTGTATTGTGCAGCTGGTGGGCGAGGCCAGTTGCTTCTTGCAGTGAGGGCAAATGCACACCAGCATGGCACATCCTGCAACGCGCTAACCTCAGGGCCCTGACATCAATTAAGAAAGACAAGCCTCCTGTGCATCCTAGAATTTGTGAAGCAAATGGGTATGAATATGTGGTGAATGGAAAAGTCATCATCAATAACTCTTGATGCATGCTCAATCATCCAGGTAAGGAAATCCCAGAAGGTTGGTTCTGTTCATCTGGACGCAGCGTATTCTGTTGGAGAAACGTTTCGTCACTCATCCGAGTGACTTCCTCA
>VUQI01015216.1:2304-12786 GCA_015106735.1 Paratilapia polleni
TTTGTTGAGCACAAAAAAAAAAAAAAAAAAAAAAAAAGAAGAAGAAGAAGCCAAGCAGCGCATGCTTTGAAGCACCTGCTTTTCATTTGCTTTGTGGCATCTTCATATTTACTTTAACGTAATAAACAACGGTTTGATGAATTCATAATACTGTGAACAGGCTTTGTTTGTAGCTCTAAAACTGTTACTGTTTACGGTCTTAACTGAATCCCTTCTTCTTTGACCTTCTAATTTCTAAACCCTCTTCTTCCCCTGCAGGTGATTCACAAACCACACATTGTGCCTATGCAACAAAGCCACAAGCAGCTGGTTCTAGCTGGGTGTTCGAGGTTTTGGATGAGATGGTGTGGAGGCTTGGACTGACAGAGCCTAAAATGCTGGAGCAACCACTCATGGTGGTATCTGCGACTGCTTGAAACACAACATACTAAGAAGAGAAATGCTTCACTGTTGTTTGATAGCTTTATAGGCCCATCTTTAGAATGTGCAGTAGATTGAAAGTATGTGGCATATAAGAAATGTGTTTACACAAAAACACGCTCATAGTGCTATATTCTTTTCAAGAATCTGTATCCTTGGGTTGTACACATGATATGAGCATATCTGACTTTGTCAAGTCCTTGCTCAGTATCAAAAATGACATTATGCGTCCTTCCCTATCCCATGGGAGAGCAGGAGAGTGGACCAAGAGCTAACTAACTCACTAACACCCTTATCATGCAAAGGTAATAGTGTTGTAGCTGCACAGTGGAAGTGGCATCAGAGAGCTCATACTTTATGTATACAGCTGGTACCCCTTGCCATCTGAAAATTAAACCTCCATTTGGAGAGTGAAAGTGAGTTTCAATATGTGGGTGCTTCTCTGCAAGTGAGTCAGCACAAATCAAGCTAGCCATGCATGCCATGAATGTTCATAACCCGAGATGATCCCAGTCTGAGGTCAAGTGGATGCACTAACAGAGCTTATGCTGTGTGCTACGTTTGTGCCTGACATTTCTCAATAAATGAAACAGAAACTCTTTGAGACTGTAGTCAAATACGTTTGCATTTACGATAAAAAAAATAATTGATTTTGTCATGCCTGGCATTTTTCTAAAACGTGCCACACACACACATATAGCCTCAGTGTATGTGCAGTCTAATAACTAGTTTTAGCTTTGTGACAATCTTGGCTGCTTCATTCCTACACATTCAAAAAAGTCTAGTAGTAAACTTACCTGTGTGTGTTTATATGAGTGAGTAAACAGATAACTGGTTTGCTATACCCTGACTAGTTGGACCTGTTTCAGGAGCAAACGGATTCTGTGGATCAGGAGATTCAACAAGCTTTTATAAAGCTAAAAAAGCTCATATGGGCACTATCCGGGCATTATTTAATACTGTCTCTATTTTAACCTTTGGTTTTTAGTATCCTTTAGTATCCAGAATGTCAGCCATTTACATATTTAAAGTTGCAGACATGTTGTTTGTTATTGGGAACTGCTCTGTTTAACATATTTTAGGAGAATATATGTGTAGGTATATGGACATGGAGGTCACTACTGGGAAAAGTGGTCAAAGTTAAAGGGGACCTATTATGCTTTTCTTCGTTTTCTTTCATATACGTACTGTCGCAGTGGTGGACGCTCATGTTAGGCATGGACAAAATTTCAAAAAGTGAGGTCAGTGTATGTACAAAAGCTAAGGCTTCAGACTGGTCTTAACACTTGGTTTCTGACAGTTTTTTCTTCTCTTGACTATGTGTGATATCAGTGTTAGTGAATATCTCCAATGTGATCATCTCATGCACACAGCTCTGGCTGTTAGCTTAAAGGGAGAGGACCTACAATGACTTGTTTCAGACCATGGATTAGCTAAGAAGCTGCATAAAGGGACAATATAAGATAAATAAGGATTTTATTTTTGAACCGTGACTCATGGAAAGCCACTCTAGTCGAGTCCAAGAATAAGAAATATGGAGTCCAAAATGGGAACAATAAGTCCTCTTTAACCTTCCATGAAAACACGAAAAGGATTTCTCATGAAAAGGGTGTGCTATAAAAAAAAAAAGTCTGGATAATTTGAAGAAGTGGCTGGACTAAATTTATAACACTGGCCCTCTTTAGAATAGCAAAGCAAAGCTGTGTGTGAAGCGGCATCTGTTTGTGCTTGTGTTCAATAAACAAGTGGGACAACTTGATTAGGTCTAGTTTATTGTGAAGACGTGGGCTTAATGAGGAATATTGGTTTCAGTGTGCTAAACAAAAACAATGGCATTATAAAATGGGAGCCAAGTGTTATATACATGGAAAGATCATTTGATAAAGATCACACTGAATTATACATTAAACATATTACAGGAACATTTATCATCTTAGTTTTGAACTGTGGGATCTCAGGTTTTTTTATAGACCATCTATAAAACAGATAAAATCCAAACAGAATTTGAAGTATAAGATATTCAGGTCAAGTCATCGTGCTTTGAACTGTACGTATTGGATTTATCAGGAAATGTGTGAAGTGGCTCTGACCTTGCTGTGCTGTGTTTCTGAGCCCAGCTGGGGACACAAGTACAAGAGCAGGTGAGACTCCTGGAGAACAAACCAGATAGAGTTGCGTTACCTTATCCTCCACTGCTCTGTTTCACATAATATTTCTGTCTTCCCCACCTGAATTTACATTCTTATTGCGGTCTCTTCCCCATCTCTTCTTTTCTAATTATCACTTTCACTCACTCAGTCACTCACCCACACTCTCCAGTATTTTTCTGGCTGCTTAGCTGTCATCATTTTGTCATCCGCATATTTGACCCTATGTTGGAATGAAATCAGAGGAGAAAAAAAAGCAGAGCAGCAGTGGAGGCAGATTGGCTTGAGTCCAACCTGTGATGCATAGGCTGTTTGGGGTGAATCGAGTGTCAGACCTCACAAAGGTCATAAAACGGAAAGATGGATGCAGTGCTGACTTTCAGCACAGTGCTCAGTTATGACCGGAGGGAAAATGTGTGTTGAGTGTACAGTATGTGTACATGTCAGTTAGAGCATGTGTGCTTAAATATAAGCATGTCAATATGTTTGTCTTTTCCTCTGCACTCATTTAACGGTTCATCAGGGAGCAACAGGCTTTAACTGTTAGAACGGCAAATATATCGGAGATGACAGCCACATAAACATACGCTGAAACACACGCCTACACGCACAACACGTACATACACAGGCACTGTAGAGCTTCCTTACATGGGCTGATGTTGGCCTGTAGTTCAAAAACAATAATAAAAGCCTTGGGATGAGTTGCCAGGGGGCAGCTGGAGCTGCAGCAGGTTGAGCATCCCTAATGAAAACTTAATGCTCATTGGCAGGGATTGCCACTGCGCTCCTCTCCAAGGATTTAAGATCAGGCCGACATCAAGCCAATGTCAAGATCCGTGGAGCCCAAAGTCAAAAGCCTGGCGTTGTATCTATGCATTTCTAGGTACACAGACAGAAAGCGTGAGAGAGGGAGAAAGGAGAAAGGAGATCTAAACTGGCACAGAACAGTTGCCCTCCTTCCTGACCAACAAAATTCCTTTCAGGGGCTTATTCTGCACGCCGTGCCTTATCCCCATGAAAGCCATAAAATCCAGAGATTGGCACATGGATCTGGAATTTTGAGTGAGAGCAAAATTACTCTCTCCTTAGGAATTAGGTGCAGCAGTGCAGTGAGCAAGTGAGATAGAGAGGTTGGAAACATACTGTCTAGAGACACTTTTGGAATGGAAGAGCTGGGGAAAGGAGATGGCAGCTTGTTGAATCTTGGTGGGAATCGTGCTCTCTGGTTCCACAGTCTAAGTAGGAAAATGGTGGATGTATGTTGCTGTGATCCTGTCTGGATAAGGCCTGTCTGCAGTAATTCAAACCAGAGTGTGAGACGAAAGATATGAGACACTCTTGTTACATTTGCGATGTTAGAGTCATAATCTCCCTATGTAATGAGCTCCTTCTGATCTGCACAACTGCAAAAAGACGGAAAGACGGAAAGAGTAAAAGAGGAAAGGAGGGAGGGACTAGGGAATAGAGAAGGAGAGAAAAATGAAGCGCTGTCAAACTCTCAGGAATTCCTTGTGCTTTCCAATATCCTCTCCTGTCCTTGACATATACACACACTCTGACAGTAGGTCAAGATAATAGTTGATTATTACAATGTGTCTCTCTGGATTTTTAGCCAGATCAGTGAAATCTTGCTCATGGATGGCAATATTGTGCTGATGTACAATATTTTACTTGCTACAATAGTTCAAACAGTAGAGCAAAAAAACAAATAATAAAAAAAGACACACGCACAAAAACCCTGTATGACTGTATAGGTTTTGTAGTGCTCACAATATTATTTATTATATCATTTATTGAAAAATATTCTATGCACATACAGTTTGTTCACCATTTGTTGTGTAGTCATATCTATGGTGGTTGGTAGAATTGTAGTTACCAAACTGGCACAAGCAGCTCAATAAAGTGAAGGAAGACAGATTAAGATGCTAATATATTAACAATTAGAACAGTGTGCATGTGTGTATTTTTGGATGCAATGCTTATACTCCACTGAACAATCTGACTGCTTTGAGGAATGACAGGGATGAGCAGTTCCACAGATGTATTCCAAGAATGAGGGTTCTACCAGCTGTGCGGAGTGCAGTCCCAAAAAAATCAGGATGATGCCGATAATACATTTTCCTTGTGTCATTAAGGATTCTGTGTCTTTTCTCTGCTACTCCAAGTGGTCTGTAAGAGGCTGAGCCAACTAAGTCTGTGGCTGTATCTAATGAGTTGGCTCCTTCTCTCTTTTCCCTCACTGAGTAATTTCCGGGGGTGATGGGTGAGCCTCACAGAGAAAATGGACTGTGTGTCTTTAGGCCTGATCCTGTAGCACCGAACGAGAAACCTGTTCCGACCACAGGTTACTAACATCCCTCCAGCTGGAGGAATCATAACGTTATGTTCACACTGTATTATAGTGATGAAACAGCATATATTTTCTTTTTATTTATTTATTTTATGTAACAGATTGGCAGTATCTGCTGCTAATCAGACTTAACACAAACTCCAAAAATGCAGTATTTTTTCTAATTTAACCACAGACTTTGTAACAGAGGTTTGTGAAGTCAGCAATAAAGCAAAGTCAACTTTGCTTTATTGCTGTGACTATGATGAGTTTTTGGAGCCTGAATTGACAATATTTGGATGAGATGGTGTAGCGCTAATCAGCTAAAGTTAGCAAACTTGGTTAGCAAGCTGCATCCAAATTTCAGTCACCAAAAGTGGAGCACAGATTTCTTGGATGGGCTGTTAGTACAATTAACCACACAGCAAACCTTATTATTTGTCAGATAAATGGATTAAAGAAGCATCAGAAGTCACCAGCACCACAAACATGGGCAAAAGGGTCAGGTTCATTGGCTCAAATTAGCTGAGGTGACACTTTGCAGACACCTAGGAACATACACCTGTTAGTCAAAGTGGCCAAGCCCCTAATTATGCAATCTTTAAGCCTCAGTAAAAAATGTACAATATATTTATTTCTGCCCTAAATTTGGGCATTTTAACATGGGGTTCTATGGAGACTCACTTTTGGAGCTAGCTTCAAGTGGCCATTAGAGGAACTGCTTTTGGCACTTTGGTGTTAGCGTCATTTTTTAGCCCCAGAGGTTATTGCTTGACTTTATCTTACATTTCCATTGTTGTTAGATTTGATTTGTGGAGCCATCATGAAACATTGCTTTGTCTATCTTTACATTATCTGGATCAAGCTAATGTGATCACCATATTAACTTTAACGACAGACTTATTACATCTTGAAACAAATACATAGTGATTTACAAATCTGTAAACAGATCAAAGATTAGTAATAAAATATGCTTTTTAATTAATTCTGGAACACTTAAATAAGCAGAGTTACTGCAGACACTCCTAAAATGACTGTAAAGCTTTCACTTTGCATTGAAAAGGAACTTAGAATTAGAATTAGAATTAATCTAATTTAACTTATGGTATTTTTTCACCGGAAAAGATTGTTTAATGACACATTTCATGATGTCCAGGACACATCAAGAAGTGTGGATGATGAAAGGGGAAGTGAACATTTCCTCTGGCATCAGTTTGGGCCATCTATCCTCTAAATATTTAAGTCAGGAAAACATGAACTCATTTGGTTCCTGGTTTGTAAGATTATTGTATAAACAGACTTTGTGATAGAGGGCAGACACACATAGACAGTCTTACACAACATTTGCAGTGTTGTATTTTGAACTGTAGATATGATGCCAGACATGCTGACACATTATCATACACATAGTCCCCGCAGCATGAAGGTTTTGCATAAGGAATGCAATATAACAATAGGCAATAAAGGCTTGCGGGGAAATCTTTATTTATCTTGCTCTGACATTTACTTCAGACGGGGGAGTTCTACCAATATTATTCTTTCTCAGACACAAACACGTACACATATACAAAAGGAAGAATTTCATATTTTCAGGCTGAACAAAGTCATCTATCTTCCCTGTGTGATGCCCTAGCTTTCTTAGACTTTCAAGGTCTGAGTCACATTGAGAATCCTATGCAGACAGGGCAACACCTCGCACATAGCATGATAGGGATAGGAGAATAGCCATTTTGTCCTCGTCAAACAGCTCGGAGCACACACAGGCAAAAACATTCACACGATACCTGGATTCAAATGCAAAATATCTTTTAAGTAAACATGTAAACACTGTACACAGTAATACTTAATAAAGTGAGACAGTATTATAGATGACAGAAAGCTTCAGGTTCAGGCCAAGGTGAGGTATAAATTAAGACTGACGTGTGAGTCGCGCCTTATGCGTGTTATATGTCTGTAACTTGCATTAAACAGACAAGCTATAGCACAGGTCGCAGCATATTATTTCAGCTTCGTGTGCAGTGATCTGGACATGCTTGAACAATATCAGCGTGGAGAAGAAGGAACTTGATGAATCTTCATGTGGAAAAAAGAAATCAATGATGTTGTCAGTGAAAGGAGTCGATGTTTGGATTTGACTTTGTCTTACTGGAGTAGAAAAAGAAAGCACAGGCTGAAAATGTTGTTGGGGGTTAATATTAATATTAACCTCCATATTATTATTAATGTTTCTATGTGTCTGTTCTCTGTGATGTGTTTGAATCTTGTTCAGTGTTGTAATACCATCTTGGACTCCACACTGACCTTTTCACCATGTCAGCTTTGAGAACATATTTTTTTAAGTTCTGCATAAGGACTTTTCCTCAGGGGTTTACAAGTAAGCAGCAGTGTGCAGATCTAGGCTTTTCTGGCTGTATGACAGGAGCAGAGCTAAAGCACAAATGGGGAAAAAAAAAAAAAGGAGTTTGCTTAATGGATCCAGGCCCCTCCGCCTGGTTTGCAATGTTTTGATCAACATGGTCTTCATCATGCAAATCAACGTGTACAATTACATTAAAGGCTTGGTAGCTTGAAACACATTTGTTACAGTTTTAATCAACCCACCCAGGCATTTTTCTCCAGACCCCAAATTAAGTTGTCTTTTGTTTTTAAAAACAAACCCGCACTAATAAAATATCTTTGCCTTCACTAGCTTTCGTGAGCTGGAAGGTTGGAATTTAAAACGATAGCTCATAACTGTCAATACCATTTTCCTGGATATAAACATTCCTCTGTGGCTTTTAGAAACCTTTGAACAATATCCAAGAGGAGAAATGTCTGTTTGTGTTTGCAACACCAATGCATTTGCTTGACTATTTTTAATGTGTTTGTTGAACAGGAACCAAACAGGTGACAAAGTACCAAAAGACAAAAAATCCTATCCAGCCAGCTGTAATATTTTTATACTTGGAACACATGTTTGACCAAACATTTCATATGATACTCTTTTCAGTGCTCAAACCATTTCTCTTTCCCAGTTTTATAGCTCCATGGTGTACTCTGCCATATGACATTTTTCATGTCATTATTTCTGCATTTCTTCTATTTAACCAATGCTTTGACTGTTTCACAGTGTGCAGTTAGTGAAAACATTCAGGTAAATCAGCTGATCTTTCAGATGCTGTTAAAAGAAACACATATTTTTTTCCCTCTGGTTATCTCTCGTGGCTTTATCTTCTGCTCTTTTTAACCGTTCCTCCTCATTGGGATATTTCAGGAACTATACCTGTGCATCTAGGAAATGCTGTTGTTGCTATATTTTCACTAGAAATTGAAAGTATATGAAGGAACAGTCAAGAAGTGTTACTGTGATTCTTTTTTTTATTAAAATATTGGTATTGCATTTACCTCTTATGGTGACAGCAAATGTTACGATGGCATTTGTGTATTTCCCTTAGCATGTGTTTGCATTATAAAGAGTGGAGTCGAACAGCTATTTTCTGCTGTGACAGAATGGGAATCTAGGTTAAATCATGGCTGGTTTGATCAAATCTGGGGAACTTAAGAGCGTAAGCAAATGTGCCAGGCTCACAAATCACATATATTCACATGAATGTGAAAATATGGTCAGAAAAACTTCATGAGGCTGTATCCAGGCAATCTAATCTGCAGTCTTTTCTGTCAGTTCTCCACTCTTTTCCCTTCAAAATATTCAATCAGTGACCTCTATGACCCCAGTGAGCCATTTTTTCTACTCTATATACTCTCATCTAAAAGCCTGGGCGTTACCCCTCTTTTTATGCCACTTTCTTTTTTCTCTTTTCATTGCTCGTCCATATACCCTCCCATCCATTTTAACCAGTCCATATAAGAGAGCAGAAATGTACGACCAAGCTGAGCACTGTGTGTCTGACAGACAGCAGGAGCTCTTGGTTCACACTGCTCTGTCTTAATGAAATCAAAAGAAAATGTTTAAAACTGGGTCAAAGGAGAGGTGCTACATATACATTTACTTGTATGAGTCCCAGTCTTTCCCACAGTCCAAACAATCAGGAAAGTTGGCTTTAATTTAAAAAAGATATATATAAATCGATAAATAAATAAAAAAAAATAAGGGAAATTTAAGACGAACAAGTCAGACTCATTTATTTTGAGTGTGCATGACTTACTTTAATTAGTACAACCAATATACAACCCCAGTTCCAAACAAGTTTGGGTGCTGTGTAAAATGTAAATAAAAAAATGCAATGATTTGCAAACCCCATAAACCCATATTTCAATCTTTAAACTGAGAAAATGTACAATTTTAAGAAAAATATTAGCTCATTTTGACTTTGATGGAAACAACATGTCTCAAAAAAGCTGGGACAGGGCCGTGTTTACCACTGTGTAGCATCCCCTCTTCTTTTAACAACAGTCTGTAAACGTCTGGGAGCAGAGGAGACCAGTTGTTGGAAAATGGGAGAGGAATGCTGCCCCATTCTTGTTTGATATAGGATTCTAGATGCTCAACAGTCCTGGGTCTTCTTTGTTCTTTTGTTTTGTTTTTGTTCTTTGGTTTGTTTGTTTCTTTTGTTTGTTTCATGACGTGCTAAATGTTTTCAATTGGTGAAAGGTCTGGATTGCAGGCAGGCCAGTTCAGCACCCAGACTCTTCTACTACGAAGCCATGCTGTTGTAATAGATGCAGTATGTGGTTTAGCATTGTCTTGCTGAAATATGCAAGGCCATCCCTGAAAAAGATGTTGTCTGGATCAAAGAGCTGATGATTTTGGTTTCCACTCACTGTTGTTACATCGTTTTGTTCTCAACAAATTACACAATGTATGTCGGTAAAGATTTTCAATTTGAATGTTTCATTCAAGTTCAAGTTTTTGAGTAGTATATATAATTTTCATATATCATCAACAGTTTTCAAAATAATTACATTCATTTTCATGCAAGTGTCTTTAATCCTTACAGGGGAGGAGATGAATCACTGCAGTGACTGGCAGGGAGGACAACCAATGCAGGACACCTGCAGCTATATCTTAAGACCTGCAAGGAACAAGAAGCACACCCTTCACTGTTCTTCTCCGATGCTCCATTTAAACACAGATAAAGTACAGCCTGAATCAGCAAACAAAATGGACATGCCATCACATGTTCTTCCTCCTTCTCTTACTTTATTTTTCCCATCATTGAAATGATGAAAGAGATTCTGTAAGTTGCTAGGAGCACCAAGGGATATTTATTGAAAAGTAGTACACATAAAGGCTTTTTAAAAATCTTCCATTTTGAAGCAAAAGAGAAAATACATGGGGACAAAACAGTTTAAATAACGTGTGGGTATAAGCAATAAGATGTGTGAGTGTGCGTGTGAGGAAGTGCTGTGAGGATGTATGCGCCTCGAAAAGCTGGCATATGAAAAGAAGTGAAAAAAAGAGGACAAATAAAGAAAATAAATAATAACTTTAAATTAATTAATTAATAAATAAAAATATATCATTTAGGCTATGTGTATATATATATATATATATATATATACGCATACAAAGAATAGTAAATGGGTACTAGGGAAGGGACTGGCAAATAATCTTTGCCCATCACAAGCTACATGTGTGGGAGTGAA
>VUQI01015223.1:0-11278 GCA_015106735.1 Paratilapia polleni
CAAGGGTTTCCATGGCTGAGCAGCTGCATCCAAGCCTTACATCACCAAGCGCAATGCAAAGCGTTGGATACAGTGGTGTAAAGCACGCCGCCACTGGACTCTAGAGCAGTGGACATGTGTTCTCTAGAGTGACGAATCATGCTTCTCCGTCTGGCAATCTGATGGACGAGTAAAGACATGGATGAGCAAGTTTGGTGTGGGAGAACTTGACTGGCCTGCACAGAGTCCTGACCTCAACCCGATAGAACACCTTTGGGATGAATTAGAGCGGACACTGTGAGCCAGGCCTTCTCATCCAACATCAGTGTCTGACCTCACAAATGTGCTTCTGGAAGAATGGTCAAAAATTCCAATAAACACACTCCTAAACCTTGTGGAAAGCCTTCCCAGAAGAGTTGAAGCTGTTATAGCTGCAGAGGGTGGGCCGACATCATATTAAACCCTATGGATTAAGAATGGGATGTCACTCAAGTTCATGTGTATGAAGGCAGACAAGCAAATACTTTTGGCAATATAGTGTATATTGCATATTTGTCACACTTACTTACACAAATTTGGTAGGCCAGCCACTCCTGGGAAGGTTCATCACTGTTCCAATTTTTCTCAATTTGTGGATAATGGCTCTCACTGTGGGTCACTGGAGTCTCAAAGCCTTAGAAATGCCTTTGTAACCTTTTCCAATTTCAATTACTTTTTCACATAGGGCCAGGTAGGTTTGTATAACTTTTTTCTCTTAATAAATGAAATCATCATTTTAAAACTGCATTTTGTATTTATTCGGGTCGTCTTGGTATAATATTTAAATTTGCTTGATGATCTGAAACATTTAAGTATGACAAATATGCAAAAAAACTAACAAAGTGTTCTCCCCACTGGGGATGAAAAATTATTTAGCACAGGCAGGGGCATGTAGACCAGAGGGAGGGAAAGAACCCCCCTCCCCAGCCATACTACATATACAGTATTTAAAGTCCTCATATCAGCTGAGACAGACTTGATCAGGTTCAGGTTTATAGGAGGACTGTAAGGACAGGAAAGGCTATAAAAATAAAACACACAAGATGATAACTCCTCTCTCAGCCCAAGAGGATGTTAAATGCCACCAAAAGAACATGACATAAATAATGATTACAAAAAATGAAACCCCCCCCCCCCAAAAAACCCCAAAACAAAACACCACAAGACAATACCTGTGCTATTAAGGCAAATGCTTTTTGTTGTTTTATCTAGCTGTGTCAGATAAACAAACACCACCATGAGTAAACACCAGGCCAATTGTTGCATGTCATTCCCTCTTTCTTTGCCCACCTTCCTGTCTGCTTTAGTCTATGTCTGTAAAATCTATCTATCCTTCCATCCATCCATCCATCCATCCAATATCTTGCCCAAGGATACTTCGACATGCAGACTAGGGGAGCCACAGATCGAACCACTAACCTTCCAGTTAATAGACGACCTGCTCTACTTCCTGAGCCACAGGTGCCACTGATCTTACGCCACCTGGTATTCCTAGGCAGGATCCCAGCCAAGTATTAACCAGGCCCAACCCTGCTTAGCTTCCAAGATCAGACAAGATCAGGCATGCTCAGGGTGGTATAGCCTGCCTGATATGAACCTGAGCAGTGTTATGTTGTTGGACTTCTCTGTTAACCAGTTTGTCCATAACGAACACCTTGTTCGAACATAAGGGTGTCCATAATGCACATGGCACCAGGATACCCTCAACCGCAGGTCAATGATCGATTTTGCAATCATATTGTCAGATCTTGGCTGACTGTTAAATCCAGAATTGAATTTGAAATCCTTCTCCTCACATACAAAGTCTTGAAAAATCAGGCCCCATCATATCTTAAAGACCTCATAGTACCATACTATCCCAATAGAGCACTTCACTCTCGGACTGCAGGTTTACTTGTGGTTCCTAGGGTATTTAAAAGTAGAATAGGAAGCAGAGCCTTCAGCTTTCAGGCCCCTCTCCTATGGAACCAGCTCCCAGTTTGGATTCGGGAGACAGACACCCTCTCTACTTTTAAGATTAGGCTTAAAACTTTCCTTTTTGATAGAGCTTATAGTTAGGGCTGGATCAGGTGACCCCGAACCATCCCTTAGTTATGCTGCAATAGGCCTAAGCTGTGGTTTTGAGTTTTGAGTATTTGATATTGTCTTTGGTTTTGAGAATTGTTTATATTTGAGATTTGTTTCTTGTTTCTTTTGCTTATTGATTATTATGGTTTATATTCTTCGCCTCCCCAGGGACCCTTGTGTATAGTTAGTTCGTTGTATTCTAGAGTTTAGAAACCTTGTTATTTTCTGATGGGTTATCCTTTGGTTCGTTCCCTTTGTGTTTCGATTCTGTTCCTCCTTCTGTCTCATCGTCCCTGATTTGTTCTACCTGTTCCACCCAGCTGTTCCCTATTCCCCTCGTTACCCCTGGTGTGTATATATCGTCTCAGTTCTCCTATGTCCTTTGTCGCATCGTCCCCTTTGGCTGTGTGTGGACCCAGCGGACTCAATCATGGAGGAGCAAGTTAAGCTGTTAGAGCGTGGGTTATACCAGTTGTTGTACGGGACATGCAGAGACATTTGCCCCCAATACACGGAAGCTGTGTTGTGGAAGATTCGGAGGGTGGCGGAAGAGAAATCCTGGCTCATTGATTTTTTTCCAACCTGGCTTGAGAACTCTGTTCTCTCAACCCTCCATCCATCCTCAACTTCTCTGGACTCAGCACCCCTGTTTCCCAACTCATCTGTTTCGTCTCTGCAGCACTTCTTCTCCTCATCCATCTCCTCACTGCATCAGCTCAGCCCTTCCCCGACTTCATTGCTGCAGCAGGTCAGCCCTTCCCCAGCTTTGTCGCTGCAGCAGGTCAGCCCTTCACCTGCCTCGTCACTGTAGCTGCAGCCCAGCTCCTCACCTGCCTCATTGCTGCACCTGCAGCCCAGTACCCAAGTTTCTCCACCTGGGTTGGTCGACGTCAGGCCCCAGCCTGCTCTGAGGGCAATCGACGCCATGCCCATGCCACTTCCCACACCGAGGAGGAGGAGGATTGCTGGTCCCCTGCCTGTCTCTCTGCCTGGGTCTGCCGATGCCGGGTCTCAGCCTTCTTTTCTGCCCGCGTCTGGCGATGCTGGGTCCCAGCCACACCCTGCTTCTCCACCTGCGTCTGGGGACGCCGGGTCCCTGCCTGAGCCTGTGTCTGCTCCAAGAAGGAGGGTCGCTAAACCAGAGCCGCCTTCAGAGCAGCCTGCGCAGCCAGAGCCACGCCTGGTTCTCAGTTCTCCTATGTTCTTTGTCGCGTCATCCCCTCTTGGTTGTGTGTCTCCTGGTTCTGTGTTTCCTGACGATTCCTAGTTTATGTATTCCCTGCTTCGGCAATGCTGTTGTTTTGGTGTTTTTGTATTTTTGCAAGCTGACAGCATTAAAAGCTGACTTTTTGAGTTTTAGTTCCTGTGTTCTGAGTCCTGCATTTGGGTCCACTCTTGCCTGCCACACAGCTACCACATGACATAGGCTGCTGGGGGCTTCCCATGACGCACTGAGCACTTCCTCTCCATCACTTCCTTTCACTCTCCATGTGTTTATACACCACTTGCATTTAATCATTAGTTATTATTAAACTCTGTCTCTCTCCCATAGTGTGTCTTTTGTCCTGTCTCCCTCTGCTCCCTTCTGTTTCCCCTCACCCCCAACCAGTCACGACAGATGGCCTCCCTGAGCCTGGTTCTGCCGGAGGTTTCTTCCTGTTAAAAGGGAGTTTTTCCTTCCCACTGTTGCCAAGTGCTTGCTCATAGGGGGTCATCTGATTGTTGGGGTTTTCTGTCTAGTATTGTAAGGTCTTTACCCCTAAAATATAAAGCACCTTGAGACGACTGTGGAACGGTGGACCAGCTCTTTATCCTCTCAAGGATATTCGAGGGTCCAAGGGAATTTCCCCAACTTGTCTACATGTGTTTTGTGGACTTGGAGAAGGCATTCAACTGCATCCTTTGGGGTATCCTGTGGGGGGTGCTTCAGGAGTATGGGGTATGTCAGATTAATTCTCGGTGTGTGCTGAACTCTGCCAGGGCTGCCCTTTGTCTTCTGTTCATAATTTTTATGGACAGAATTTCTAGGCACAGCCAAGAGGCGGAGGGTGTCTGGTTTGGTGGCCTCAGGATCTTGTCTCTGCATGCAGATGATGTGGTTTTGTTGCCTTTGAGCTCATCTTTTAACCAGGCATGCTTCACAAAATCCCAGGGGGTTGATTAATTTTGTTCATTGAATTTTCACTGATTATTGCTGTTCGTCTCTGCAAGCATTAAATAAAATGTATATCTGTAGTTAAAATAAAACTCCCCTGTCTCTCCTCAGTGATGTAAAAATAGTTTGTGTGTCCTAGTCAGATTCTTAGTTGAAGGTTCTAACCGGTTGTCTCTACACTCAGAAATTAACATCTCCTTAGCATAAAATCAATAAGAATTGTTACAATAAGAAGGCAGCTGTTGTGAACCAAAGTGTTTCCACAGGTATTCCTGGGGTTGGCCAGTAGGGGTATGGAGAGGTAGCAGGGAAGGCTTTGGGAAGAAGACTGTTAGCAGCTCGAGGAATCTCCATGGATTCCGCCCTTTTGGAAATTGATTAGAATCTTGTTCTTTTGAGCTAGTCACACCACTTTTATGTGAAGGCTGAACTGGGCCCCTGTACTGGGGGGCCAGGCTAACATGCTTTACAGAGAAATCCTGCCCAGTGTGGATGGTAAAATCAAATTTGAACTTGGAAAAAAAGTGTTTACCTTTTTTTATGCTTGCAACTGAATTTGTTAATCACAGATTGTGGAAAATGCACTGAATTAATAGACTGAGCCATTATTACATTCTGTACACCATGTATCATATGCATATTTATATTGAGAAGAGAAATGTGTATATGAAAAGCAACATAACAGAATAACATTAGTGACAGATTTTGATCTTAACGTGTATCTGTTGGACTTGTGATCCTAGCTGAGAAGTACAGCAGTTGCACCCACACCCGGAAGCACACATGAACACATACACAAGCCTCTGTACTTGCACACACACAGGTACACACACATAGGCACAGAAATGCATACAGCAGCAGTAACAGAACAGCCATCCTCATCCCTTTCTCCCTCCATGTCTTTCCTCTCTCCTTCTCTCCTGCTCCACCCCTCCCTCCATGCATCTCACTCACTCTCTCTCCTCCTCCTCCTTCTCCTTTGTATTTCTCGGTGTCTGCTCTGTCAACAGCTCCTGCCTCGCTTTCTTTCTGTCCTCTTATCTCTCTATATATATCTCCATTGTTGTTATCTATCACCATGCGTCTCGGCATCTCTTCCTTTATTTCGGATATCCTAAGCACATCCAGTAACATCTGCTTCTGCTGGACCGAGGGCAAGGTAGAGTCAAACCTCCTCCACCACCCTGCTGCTGTGCTCTGAAGCAAGGCAGCTCAGGGTATCTAGGTGTTGCTAGGAATGCAGATTGCATGATGATCCAGTGGCTGCTGTGGATGAAGTGTTTACTCTCTGTGTGCAGAATTTGTTTAAGTTTGGCATGCTGAGTTAATTACTATGATGCAATATGTATAAATAGAAATAGACATTTGTGCATGATTATGTGTTTGCATTGTTGTGTGGAGAGAGCAATTCAAATATTTAATTCAAGTACAGAGGATACTGTAATTTTGAGCGTTATCAGCCAAAAGATCCAGCATCTACATGTGCTGATTGATTTATTTGTGTGGATTAAGTCTTTATTTTAGGTATAAAAATACATTGCTTTAACCTTAAACAAACTGATTTATTGCTGATGATCTTATTGGCTTTACCTCTATACCTCTAGTGTAGATTTATTTAACCTAGCATACCACAAATGCTGGAAACAGGGAAAAACTGCGGGCCTTCCACAAAATGTTTTTTAAATTTAATGTCTTATAAAACCTTTTGATTTAGCTGTTAGCTAGCAAACTAATCATGGCTGTTATATATTAACATACTAGCTTACAAAGCAAGACCACCTACAGTATAACAGTAATTTCTGAAGTGGCCTAAACTAGGTTTTGGTTGAGACCACAGACAGTAAACTCTCTGGTCTCAGTAGGTGACATCACATAGCCACTGTGCTATCAATCATTGGTTTTAGACTCCACATTTTGAAGCTTCAACGTTAGCATTTTGGCTAACATTTAATTTTGGCATTTTGGACTGGAGACCTGTCCAGGGTGTACCCTGCCTCTCGCCTTGTGGCAGTTGGGATAGGCTCCAGCCCCCCTGTGACCCTGAATTGGATAAGCGGAAGAAGATGGATGGATGAATGGATGGATGGATGGATATATATGTAGATAACATTTGCTTAGGAAGCTGGATTAATAAATTGTACGGGTGCAATGCAGAGACCCATATATATTAGTGCTAAGGAACAGAATGCAGTGAAGCAGTCCAGTTTAATGACTGGACAGTGGAGGGGAGGCCTAGCACATGTTGATTGGCTACGGCTCCCTGTTGGGATACCTGTCAATCAATGTGGCCACACCTCTAACTCCAGGATCCAGGTGAATGAGTTTAAAAAAGTTCATCCCAATCAGAGTTGTTGAAGGAGAAAACTATCCAAAGAGGGCAAAATCATTTTTTTGTACCAGGCTGTAAGCTGTTGGGCATTTTAACATGAGAGTCTATGGGGATTTTGGAGCCTGCCTCAAGTGGTGCCTAGAGGAACTGCAGTTTTTGTCACTTTGGCGTTATCTTAATTTTTTTCCCGCTTTGTTGAGCCTGAAAGACATTAATGACCATTAGGTGATGTGCTGTAAAACCTCACATCAGTTGAAGTAATGCTGTTGTAAGTACATAGAGCTGTAGGGGGACTATACATTCTTGATCCTGAAACATTTGTATGTTAAATGAAAATGCCTAAATTTGCTCTAACTAACCACACCTTTAACATTAACTCTGAATTTTCTGCATAGGTGAAATTAGTAGATCTTACTGAATAAGTTTTTTAACTAAGAAAACTAAAATATCAGACTACTTAATTACCTAAAGTTGGTTCAGCTACCTAGCTGTGATGGCAATCTAATATAGAACTTAATACATTTTTTATCATTGCACAAAAACATAAATTTTTTATTTATTTATTTTCTTTTCTTTTTAATTTTTTCTTTTTATATTCATTATTGGACTCCTGAGCATGAATCTATATCTACGGTAGACATGAATTTTCTTATTCTCCTATTCTTTCTTCAATTCTATTCTTACTGGCTTACCTTCTTATATTTAAATGTTTGTCCCCATGTTGCTGTGTTCAGCTTATTTGTGCAGTGTTATGGAATGTTATATGTGGTTGCTTTACAAGAGTGTTTATATTTTGTGCTCTATCTGCAACATCAATGTGTAATAAGAGATGCCATGTCACTCTGCATACAATCATGGTGGCAAGAACAGAAAGAGGTTACTTTATTGATATTGACTATTGTGAACTGAATTGTGTTTGCATAAGAAAGACAGAAACAGTAAGAGGGATACAATTTTATGAATCGAAAAGAGATTTCTGTATGTGTTTTAGATTGATGGACTTGTCCCCAGACTGGAGCAGTATTAAGATTCAGTGATGGGCACTGGCAGGGGAGTGCAGAAGGACTTGCTGTCCACACTCAGCTAGAAATGCATAATATTGTCAGTATTGCCCTATTTATCCACTTGTCATTACTGCA
Organism: Paratilapia polleni; assembly: GCA_015106735.1. NCBI lineage: Eukaryota > Metazoa > Chordata > Actinopteri > Cichliformes > Cichlidae > Paratilapia > Paratilapia polleni. Next base: position 7,709 of record VUQI01015223.1, read on the forward strand.
ACCCAGCCCAAAGGTATTGATTCAGCTTGCGCTAAGATGTGGCGAGGTCATCTGATAGTGTACGCTGCCAGCATAGCGATAGCAAAGGCAACACTTTGTACACTTGGCAAGCAAACAATACACATTTGTATTATACCATACCATACCATGTATGTACTTAAACATTGCTTTCCTAACTTTGTAAAATAAAATGAAGTAAATACATAAAAGAATATAATAAATAATATATTAACTGAACTGATATTTATCAATAACATAATAAATAACATGATCAAAATAAAACTTAAAAATATTATATATATCTATATCTATCTACAGACATATATATAGAGATAGATAGATAGATAGATTCACAGTATTTACCTAGTCTTTTTTTACTTTTATTAAAAAAGGTTGAAATATGAAATTCACCTAATTTATTTGCACTAGTCTCATTTCAGCTCACTGCGAGAGTCATACGCTACTGCATACTGCTGTTATTTACAGACGAGCTAGTTTCTCCTTTATTTGCTTCAGTGTGAGTGCACCTTCTTTTACTGCTGCACACACACACACACACACACACACACACATGCACAGGAGCTGACAAGAGACAGATTATTATATTATTGGGTCTGTGACATTGGTGCAGTAAAAGCTTCTGGAGAAGTGTTACACCTAACATAATGACAGTGAGAGCATATGTTGTATTTATTTGTGATAGAATTTACAGAACCCTCCACACCTCCTAGTGATGCACCAATCTGATATCTGAATCCAATATCGCTCCCATCCTGACTCAAAAAGCCGGACTGGATATTGGTGACAACAAGCCAACCTATGTATGTTGTTTCCAACATCATGCATCAGCAGCAGTGCACTTAATGCTAGAGAGCTAGCATGGCATGAAGTTGGGATAGGCTCACCTTCCTTGTGAGGATGGGACAGAGGCATGTCCCTCACCTGCTCCTGCTGAACTGCGGGCTGGCACAATTGTCCTCCATCATCTCATTTAAATATATATAAAAGGACTGGTTCTTCATCCACTTGTTGCCAGATCATTACAGCATTTGAAGTGGCAACAAGTCAAGGCTCTGTTTATGTTTTCCAGTTTAATGATTAAGCATGTACTTACCGTTTTCTCCTTATCTGCCCCCTAACCCTCAATGTATCAGCCTGATTTCTCTCAGCCACAAACAAATATTAAACTCTGACAGTGGTTACCTGTCTCAGCATCAGCTTTTGGGTCCCCTAGTTTTTGCCAAGATCATGATAGAAAGATCTGGCCGGAGCTCAGACCCTGCTGCTTGAGAACATAACACCCTCGCTAGTCAGGGAGCACTGTTAGGCCAACATGACCAAATGTTATGATTGCTAATTGAACAGCGACAGTCAACCAGTCAGCACTTATCTCAGTTTGGAAAAATGCACTCTGTGCTAACCTCTCTCCCTGTCGTTCTGCTCCACCAGCTTCTACTGAGTCCTTTCTACTGACTCTGGCTGCTACCTACGTTTTTCGAGAAACCACTGTTCCCATTCCAGAGGTTTTCAGTGGAGAGTTGGTCTGCTGTCAGTGAATCCTAATGCATTGCTCCCTGGTCTTTAGCCATCTTTGCCGGTCCTTTTCTACAGAGAAATCTAAGGTATCATATGTTGTCAGACTTGTCTGTTTGCGCCCACAGTACCTACTTCAGTTCTTCTTCAGCCATTACTAACTCCTAGTCAACCATGGTCCAACATTGCCTTAGATTTCATTACTGGTTTGCCCCCTTCAGATGGTAACACTGTTATTCTTTTTGTTATTTAAACTTTTATTTGGAACCAGAAATGTACATGGTGTATCACAAATAACCAATCCAGCTTCACATTTCACTTTTTGTTTTTTGTACAGCAAATGTAAAATCAAAAACTGTACACCTAATTAAGGAACTTAATAAAATAATACCAACAGAACAGCTTACCAACTTGAGGGTGGAAATATCACAAATGATTATTGGTTTACTTGAAATATGATCTAAATGATGACACATAGTCAATCAAGGTTTACAAATTTGTCCTCTTCCTGTCTTAAAATAAATGTCATCTTCCCCATCACATAAATGTCATAAATTACATTAATCCTGTCTTCAACTGAAGTACACTCTTATCAACCATTTTCTTGTAAGAGCTTTCTTACTTGTTCTCAATTCTTGGTCTCTTTCCCTGCCAAATAAGTCTTGAAATCAATTTATCTAGTTCTTGTAATTTTCCCTGGAGAGATCCACTTGTATTTTCTGAAACAAATATAGAAGTAGTGGTAATATGTTCATTTTGACAGCTTCTGGTCTTTGTGTAATACCTAAAAAGGGCAACATGATTTGGATTGTAAGATTTGTGCATATTTAGCTTGTAACCAGAAAACTCTGTATTCTGTTAAAACTGTAACTAGCCGCCCTAAATATATCAATGTCATCCATGAATAGTGCTATTTTTTGTCCCCTTTGAGCCACTGTAATACTGTACATTTTTTTTGTTCTGTCTTATCCATTGGCTCAAGGATTCTATAAAAATTCCAAGGAGCAATGGAGACATGGGACAGCCCTACCGGCTGTTCAAAAGATGTTGATAGTTTACTATTGATCCTTATCTTAGCTGTTGGTTTGTTGTTTAATGCCTGTATAGTTATAATGAAATTGTCATGAAAGTTACATTTGGACAAAACTCTATACAAAAATGACCAGTCGACAGAGTCAAAGTTTTTTTTCCACATCTAGCCCCAATATGACTGCTTCCTCACTGTACTTTTTTATGTGCTGAATTACATGTAGTGTACGCTTAATACTGACATTCGTCTATCTCTGTCTTATAAATCCTGTTTGATCTAAATGGAAGTATCTTTTCTATTCTTCGGGCTATGATTGAAGTAAAAAGCTTACAGTCTTGATTCTATGATTAGAGCAGTCCAACTTTCCTTCCCATCTTTTGGTATAACTGCAATGACCACTTCCCTCTAGGAGGGGGTAGTTTCACCAGTCTGAAGGACACAATTAAATGTTTTCATTAGGAGTTGAGTTAGTGGTTGTTTAAAATTTTTATACCATTCTTCCGTGTCTCCATCTGATCCTGGAAATTTATTACATTTAAGTCTCATATTGCTTTCTCCAGTTCTCCAGTTCTCTCTGGAGAATCTGACGACTAATCAAATTTTGTTTCAAACATGTGAGTTTCTTCTGAATTTCTAAAGAATATATATTCAATTCAATTCAATTCAATTTTATTTGTATGGCGCCAAATCACAACAACAGTCGCCTCAAAGCGCTTTATATATTAGGGTAAAGACCCTACGATATTAGACAGAAAACCCCAACAATCAGATGACCCCCTATGAGAAAGCACTTGGCAACAGTGGGAAGGAAAAACTCCCTTTTAACAGGAAGAAACCTCCGGCAGAACCAGGCTCAGGGAGGGGCAGCCATCTGCCGCGACCGTTTGGGGATGAAGGGAAACAGAAGAGAGCAGAGGGAGACAGGACAAAAAGGCACACCTATGGGAGAGAGACAGAGTTTAATAATAACTAATGATTAAATGCAAATGGTGTATAAACACATGGAG
>VUQI01015225.1:25606-39631 GCA_015106735.1 Paratilapia polleni
TAGACGACTGGGTCAGAGCATCTCCAAAACCGCAGCTCTTGTGGGGTGTTCTCTGTATCTATCAAAAGTGGTCCAAGGAAGGGACAGCGGTGAACCGGCGACAGGGTCATGGGCGGCCAAGGCTCACTGATGCACGTGAGGAGCGAAGGCTGGCCCGTGTGGTCCGATCCAACAGAAGAGCTGCCAAAGAAGTTAATGCTGGTTCTGATAGAAAGGTGTCAGAATACACAGTGCATTGCAGTTTGTTGCGTATGGTCAGCAAAAGGGGGACCAACACAATATTAGGCAGGTGGTCACAATGTTATGCCTGATAGGGGTATGTAAAGAAAAGAAATTCAAACTCAAAATAGGTTTCTAAATAAATACATATTATGTAAATATTAAATATTAAATATTTAATATATTATGTGCATGCAATTCATAGCAAATGCTTTAAAAATATGAGCTACAAAGTGTAAAAATAGTTTTGTTTTTTGCTTCACAATTACAGGCTAAGTAACTTGCAATAAGATTTTGCCTCATTGATTTGACTGTATGCAAAATTTTGTTTGACTTACAACCATAAAAAGTTGGATTTTTGGTGCTTGACTGGAATAATTTGTCCTTCGACAAAGTTTTTCATTATGCTGAAAAACAGAAAATTCAAATGACATCACATTTCTCTTAATATTACTGTTGCAAATCTGTACCATATAACTCCTTGAATACAGGAATGCTTTATTTTTTCGTTTACTATTTCTTATTTTCCTGGCTTCCATACCATTACTCCATGAAGAATAGCACAAATATCCATAGATGGCAGCAAGACTACAGATACAGTGTTAAGACAAGGACCAGCACAATAGGTTTAGTCAGTCGTGACCTTTGAGCAACCTCTGTGTAGGAGGGGGCAGAGAAAGAGAGGAGAAACTGGTTTAAGAGAGGAATGAAAGAAGGAAAAGAAACAGACTGAGGGGAAAAGGGAGGAGAGAGAGAAAAAAAACAGAAAAATGAGAGGTGTGTGAGAGAGAGAGCAAAATAGCTCCTGGCAGAGAGACAGAGAGTGAAGAGGAGGGCGCTTGTTTTCCCCGCTCTCCTCTGCCTCTGGTTTAAAAAAGTGAAACAGCTCTTTGAAGAGGAAGAGAGGGGAGGGCAGTCATGTACTTCCACCCTACCTCGACCATAAGGAGTATTTAGTGTGCTGAGGCTAACCCAGATACCAAACGCAGCACAGAGCTGCAGCCAGAGATACAGCTGAGGACCTGATAGAACACAGGCATGAACGACATCAAGCTGGCCCTGCTGGGAAGCCAGGGGGCTGGGAAATCAGGTGAGTACCTGCGAGTGATTGAGTGATTTATAAGGGAGAAAAACTGTCTCTTAATACCTTTATTTCAATAAAAATGCTGTGAACCACTTGTAAAGTAGCCTACATTTATCAACTCTGCTGACAAGGAAGTTAGAGATAATGTCTTTTAACTACAGACCACAACAGAAAAGAGTAAAGATGGCATTACAGCTCAGTTAACCTGCTTATTTTCCTACACAGATCTTCAAATGAGTTGCTTGAATTTAAACACAATTTCAACTGAGCAAGTCTTTGCTTTAAAGCTATTTTTAATATATGCATTTGGTGTGTTTTATCATCATTTTCTTGTTTACTTAATTAATCGTTTGGTTGACAAATGTCACAACTTGTAAATTTATGGTGATATGCTAAACTTTGTTGTTTTTCTCCACACACCAGTCAAACACTCAAGACATTCAGATTACTGTAAGGCCAGATAGGCTTTGGTATGTATGCCTGAAAAAAATGAAACCATTAATTATAAAAATATTATCAAAATTGCTGCTAAATAAACATTCTAACAAACAATTAAATGATAAAGTGGCTAATTGTCCCAGATGCCTGAATTAACATGTTCACATTTCCCCTCAGAGACATTCGATTTATATTAAATTTAGGGTCAAATATTTTACATACCTGCAATATTACCCTCTTTGTTTGGATGTTATAGGTTAGCAGTCTTTTCTGAGGTGAGGTAAATATTTAAAAAATGTGCCTATACACTCTGACTCACAGGTCTAAGTATGATCCTGTTCTACATATTTTGGGAGGACTTAGTCTTATCATGGTCTTCATCAAAAAATATGCTGGACCACAAAATGTGCACAAATGCTTTCGAGAAATTATTAGACATGTGGCCTCAACAGCGCTGATGCTGTGTAAAATAGCAAAAGCTCTGCATGATATAACGATTTAACATCTGTTCTGGAAAGAATTTTGAGTTGTTTTTTTTAGTAACTTTCCAGTCAAAACATGATGATACTTCTCAGGCAGTGAGCTATCTGAGATCTGTCCATTTTTTCTTCTACCAAAGGAAAGCTGAGATGGATAGATCTCTAGATTTCAATGTGATAAAGTGCTGGCATTTGAAAACCAGAAACTTTAACCACAAAACACAAGTTTTGTTTAAGGTTTCTGCAGATTTACTTTTTAACTAGCTAACCACAGAGCATGAGAGTTGATTCTCGACCTTGTGAACGGCACTTTGACAATAAAAGGTGCTTAAAGAGTGTAATTAGAGCGTAATTAGCTCTGACTGTTCCCATAGTGCCCAACCACAATGAGTTCACTAAGTGGAAGATCTCTTTTTACTGAACCTTCACGCTTCTGTAGGTAAGTTAGTTAGCAAACCTTGAAGCTGAGCTAAGCAAACCACCAGTTTGTGCTGGGTTCATGTCATACTGTTGAACCAGTAATTGCAAGCAGCCCATAAGGAAAAAATTGGAAACAACTTGGAAAGTCTGAGAAAATTTGAGTACATGACTACTATTCTTGCGACTACAGCTCACTCAGAAACATAGTGGATGAAAAGTGGGTTAGGTTGATGGTAAGAAACTTTGGTCAGTAGTGGAAATTAATGCATTGCATGTAATTTTTTGGTATTAGATTGTAACCCTTATTTGCTGTCCATGAAGAGTGACCTAGATTAACTAGAGCAGTTATTATTACAGAAATTCTGTTACAAAGTCAGGTGAAGAAATATTTCTCTGGAAACAGCTATTGCTATTACTATTATTATTATTTTTGTAGTATCCATGTTGTCTCCACAATCTGACTTAGAAGAACATCAACCTTCTGAAATCAGAAGACTCTGGAAATGAGACCATACAAGGAACGCATGGATGCACAGTGATGTTTGAACTTTGTAACACCATGACATCTGGCAGCACAGTGATACAGTGGTGGCGGGTGCCTCACAGCAAGAAGGTTCTGGATTCAAATCCACCGGCCAGCTGGGGGCCCATGACAGCCGGGACGGGCTCCAGCCTCACCGCGACCCTGAATTGGATAAGTGGAAGACAATAGATGGATGAAAATATCTCCCACTTGCTAACTAATATATCAGCATATTTGGTGGAATGGCTGAAAAGGCACCATTGATGGATCAAACTAAAATCCAACATGGCTCGTACAGGCAACTAATTTTAGAAACGTTAGCATTACACCTACCACCTTGGAGTAATGTTCGGACGCTCCCAAGTCGGAAGAAGTGTGTTTTTCTTTTCTTCCATCATTATGTGATTGCAACATAAGCTATCCTACATGTTATTTAAGCAGTAGTGAGCTTTTTTCCCCACTGGGCTTTGGTTTTGCATTACGTAACTAAAAACAACAGTGGATTATTGGCTCCATTCACTGAGGTTTAACTAAATTAATACGATTATTTCTCCCTCCACAGATTTTTGCCTTTTTTAAAAAAACTTCTCTGTCACAAGGCTTATTTCGAGGTTAGATACAGGAAAACACATGTTTAATCAATCAATCAGCCTACTGCTCCACCTGGGGTTTTGTTTATACTGTAATTTGATCTTGCCTTTCACTGGCTTTGCTGTGTTGCAGTGACAGCTTGTTGTCTTGGTTTACAAGGCTAACTATTATGTGAATAAAGATCTGTGCTTTAAGTTTTAACTATTTAACATTTTTACAGGGCTTCACAGGACCAGTATATGTGTCCATACCGTGGTTCGGCTGGTTAGATGGATTCCAGATTGTATTTTTAAACTGTTGTGAAAAATGCTGTCCAGGCACAAGGAGGGAGAGTTATAGGACCTTTGCTGCTTATGGTTTTGCTGCATATATATTTAAAGTATTCAGTCTCTGAGATGGTGGTTAAGACGTTACTGTACAAGCTTTGTAAAACAATGAGATGTCTCCATTTTTGCTGCCTGGCAGTGCAGCAGAGCTGTTACTGTGGAGATGCTGCAGCCTATGGAAGCTGTATGTGTGTGCCTGGGTTCATTCAGTATGCTTTTTTGCTCTCTTCTGCTCTACTTGTTGCTTTCAGTGCGTGTCTTGTTGTTTTTCTCTTTGAATGTATCAGTCTTTGTGTGACAGTGGACCCACAAAAATTCCCATTGTGTTGAATGTCCATATCCCTGTTTGTGTGTCACCATGGACTAACCTCTGCACAACCCCTCTAGAGGCCCACCATTAGCAACAAGCTTCCAGAGTTCAGCACTTGAAACTTCAGCCTTTAATTGAAATTGATTGTCTGTGGGACCAAAACTGGCCTAGACAGTCAGTTTTGGGTGTAGCTTGCGGTGTAGAAGCAAAGCAGAGGAGGGGGCGATATAACTGTTCAGCTTGTCAAATATGTACACAGACCTTCCAGCAAAGCCGTGCAGCCTTCTTTCATGTGAGGCTACAGTTTCACCGCTCCAATCCTGGAGACTTTTGGCACGGTGTTGTGCCTGCGGGGGTGAACAGGGGTCTTTTTTCCCCTTCACTGCTGCCACCTGTGAGGGATGAGTGGGTAATGATGCCATGATTCCTTTTGCTGTTTTTCATTTCACCTCTTTTCTCCAGCTGTCCTTGTGAGATTCCTGACCAGACGCTTCATTGGTGAATATGCCTCAAACACCAGTAAGTGTTTCCAGATTTCATGAAATAGCTCTTTGTTGAGGATTTGGTTTGCATGATTGTGTTCAGTCACTTAAAGATGCAAAAATTTCACCTGAGCATTCATAGGCTTAAAGGAAAAGTTTGTCCTTTTGAGTAATAAGCCTTTTGCAGGGAGTTAAACACAAAGATGATGCAGTCTTGTAGCTGTTCTGACATTTTTTCCCCAGTATTTAAGCTCAGATTTGCACACCATCACCTTATTGTAGTTGCATATTTAATGGATGTGTGTTCATATGTGTGTTTATATGCAAATCTCCCATAACATGCATCTATGCCTTTAGAAGACTTTTTTTTCCTGGCACAATTCATTATCTTAATCCCCAATGTGAGGAAACTATTTTAGCAACTAAAATGGCCAAATAGGGTCATGTATATTTCATTCAGGAATATTATTTTAATGCCTCTAGTTGTGTTTATCACACCTATACTGTTTCCTTTATCTATGACAGATGCTCTAAAATGTAATTCATGTAATTATGTAATTATGGTTTTCTCTGTTTTCATTGTCACTTTAGGCATTAAGTGTCTGCTTCAAGGTTTCTGCAGTAAATCTTGCTAATCTAGCTGTGGTTCCATGCCATGTAGTGATTAGAAGTGGAAAATTGCAATTAAGTCTTATATTTCTGGGGTCATAAATGACCCTGACAGCTTTTCATTATCCTTCCTATAAAAGTTCCTGTAAAAAAAAAAAAAATTGAAAAGTTATAGGAAAAGTAGATTGACAAATTCATAGTAGGAAACATTTTTAAGATTAAAAATACCACAACGTATTATTAAAATTTGATAAAATGACAAAAAGTTCCAAACACAACATATGTACATGTTCAACATGGATGCAAACAAAAAAGATCATTTTGACTGGTGTATAATTTTGACACACATCAATGCTTTGCTGTTTATTTGTAACTATTTTGAATCTCCTTCACAGACTCTTTGTACCATAAAAGGCTGTCAATCGATGGCAGGCAGCTGAATCTGGAGGTTTTTGACCCCTGCTCTGAGGTAAGGAACTTGTTTTCAACATTAACATAAATATATTAGAAAAGCAGAGCCGCAGCAGGACCACAAACTTTCCTGTTTTGAGTTTCTTCTAACATTTCATTCAGGGGACTGGAAATCTACTCATACATTCTAAATGAATTGATACCACTGACAAGGAACAAGTTGAGCAAATGAAAATCTGACACTGATGAGAATGCACTTAAGCCACCCATGAAGAAAGTTTACATTCTTATATAATTTTGTTTGACTGACTGTCAGGTCATAACCAACATTAATTTCCCCTTCATCTATCATTACAACAGTGGTTTGTTTTCAGGCTGTGGGAGAGATGCCTGTGGGTGAGCAGTGGTCATATGTTCACTTAGGGCTGGCATGATCCATACAGTACTTACTTTGGGAATATAAGGATTTATGAGAGTATCCTGAGGAGGTGAATGCCAATGGCTGTCTCTTTGAAATAAGGAGCCATATAAACTGCTTACTTCTCCTTCAACAAAACTAAAGACCTGAGAGGGATTTTACTACACAGTTAGTTTTTTATTGGAATATCCCTCGGCTCAGGAGAACAAAAAAACGGTCATTGTCTTTGTTGTTTAGGCCCCCTGTAACACCGCTGTCCCATAAGGAACCCTGAGTCATAATCCTGCCCTTTTGACCTGGACTGTATAAAGAGAAGTCAGTAAAGAGAAAAGGTTTAAAATGAGGTTTTATAGCACTCAGACTTGTCCCCCGGGCCTCATGTCCTTCTTACGCTGTTTATGCCTCATCAAGGTCACAAACACTTGTAGTCTTGTAGTCTCACTCTGCACATATTACCGGTGTTACTGATATTGTTAAGGTTCCCCTTTAAAATACTTTCCAATATTACAGTTATGAAAACTAAAAGCTCCTTTGTGAACAAAAAGAGCAATAAAAGCAAAACTGTTTTGGAGACTTTCTATCTACACCATGCTGTGTATTTTCGAGTATACTAAGCTGTCAGATTGTTGTCCATTTTTCAAGGTTTGTCTGTAGTTTGAATAATTCAGGAAACTTCAGATTTCGTGTTGAGAAGGGCCTCAAATCTGTGAGCCAATGGGAAGACAGTAATGCCATCGTACATTTGTCAAAAAAGTATAAAAGCAACTCATTTTTGCTCAAAACAGGGAAATAAAAATAAAAATACAAGGTGTTTTTAGCGTATACGCATTGGCAAAATCTACAAAGTGATCTAAAAATAAAACATGCAAACAATTTTTTCTCTCTCACAAAGGCCAAAGCAAATGCCTTCTGATTTTATGTTTTTATGTATGTAAATGAAAAATAAAAAAAATTTCAAGGTTTGTAAATTTTATCTGTAAACACTTGATCGTATATAAGGCCACAAAAGTTTATTATATGTCATAATTGTGTTCTCTTTATGTATTTTGTTTTTCTCTCATGAACCAGTGATTGAGATTTTTTTTAACCACTGTGCCAAATTGAGTTCAATTTAATTACCAATGCAGTGACCAAAACTATCCAACTGTCACTAGCTCATGTCTATAATACCATCTATACCAAATGATGCAGTGTAAAGAATTTCTCGCTGCTTGACTGCAAAAACAAGTCAATGCATATACTGGGGATAAACTGGATGATTCCAAAATAAAAGCATATGTTCTTCTTGGCAGAGCTCAGAGGCCAGGTGTATACTGGAGGAGCCGGTGGACTGGGCAGATGGCTTTGTGGTGGTGTACAACATCAGCGACCGCACTTCCTTCATCAACGCCAAAAACATCCTGCGGCAGATTCGGGAGGCACGCGTGGAGAACTGCAAAGGGTCAGAAGAAACATGATACTGAGCGACTGTTGGGATGTAATGGGCTGGATCAGCGGTTGGCCTGTTGTTTAGCGGTAACTCTGGGTGCTCTAACAATGCCAGGGATCAGTTGTTTTAAAAACTGAGGCAAAATCATTGTTTTCAATTCTACAGTTTTGAATGTTAGGTGAAATCCTCATGGAATGAAAAACATTAATTGCAGTCATTTCACTGCCCCTCAGTGGCATGAAAAATCTGTCATCACAGGTTTAGAGTTACCTCCAAGTGGGTGCCAGTTTAGCTCACCAGGTTGAACAGGCGACCCATGTGCTGTAAGGCTATTGCAGAGGCCGGGGTCGGAATTTGCCCCTGGGCCATTTGCTGCATATCTTCCCCCTGCTCTCTCTGCCACCTTTCCAGGCAACTCTCAATTGTCTTGTCAAAATAAATGCTTTAAAAAAGTTACCTTCAAGTTGCAGGTGACATTTGAAGTGCTCGAAATGATTTACACCTACTATATAAACTGAACATGCTGCAGAGACTATAGAAAAACAGAATATTAGTGCCCTAGTTTCCTTGTAGCTGAACAGGAATCTACACACAGTTTTGAATTTGAGGAATGCTGGGAGTCCTGACTGGCCCCTTACAAACTCAAACTGATAAATGATTCATGGTGATGAGCGAGGGATTGGCTGTGCAGGTGTCTGGTAATTTTAGTGCGCAAAAAAATAGGCCATCCACATCCATCAGGCTGCCTGGCGACATGCCAAGGCATCCTGATAACATGGAGGGAAGAGATGTGTAGCCTAATGACAGGTGTTTGGGAATAAATGTAGGTGTAGATAACGAGTGGAACTGTTGGATTATGTGTACATAAATCAAATGCAGCTAGGCAAAACATCTGTTTTACAGTCAGGAGGGTAGGATAGGTTTCTTACTAAACATAGCAATGATGTGTGCAGCAGGATTCAGGAAGTGTAAAACAAATATAAGAAGCTCTGCATCCTTTTCATCTCGCTAGTGCAGTCTGAGTGTTTTAATTCTTCCCCGTTGTCTTTTTCAGGGAGATGGATGTTCCTGTGTGCCTGGTGGGTAACAAGCAGGACCTCTGCCATGCCCGGCAGGTGCGTGAGGATGAAGGCCGCTGCCTGGCGCAGGAAAACCGCTGTCACTTCCAAGAGGTTTCAGCAGCCGAGAGCTACCAAGACATCGCCAACCTCTTCACGCAACTCATCCGGCAGGTGATGGAGCACCTGAAGTATCGCGCTGACCGACGACGCTACAGTGGCTCTAAGTCGATGGCCAAACTCATCAACAATGTTTTTGGCAAGAGGAGGAAGTCAGTGTGACGATCCCAGTACACTTAACAGCTAATTGTGGTCTGAGATGTTGTCGCTGTGTATGGCCCATAAGGGGAAACAGCCTTGATGTGCTGGCTTAGAAAACTGTGAGTATATAGACAATGGTGCAAACACTGACCCTGTTCATATCATGAACGGTTGGTGGAAAGGCTCAGATGGTCAAAGGTTGCAAAACATACAGGCAAATATATATCTTCAGTAAGTTTTGTTCTTGCTTTGGTTGCTTTGGCTTTGCCTTGGATATGTTTCTCTGAGAAAGGGCTAAATAGGATGTTGTGATCAAAACAAAGGCAGTTATGTTAAGTAGGGCAATGTTATCCAGGAGAGGGAAGCATAAAAACATATTTACTATATACCGTTTTTATTCTAGCTTTTCTCTGATCATGTTTCCTGAGTATTAACCAAGCCTTTAGTGAAATGCCTGCTTCTTACATTTAAAGCACCAGTGTGTAGGTTCTGCTGGCATCTAGCATTAAGGCTACAGATTGCAACCTATTGAATACCCGCACGTAAATGAACCTAACTTGGCCATAAAAATACAAGAAAAAAAGACCCTCTCTAGAGCCACAGTTTCACTTGTACATCATGGGCTCCTGTAGAAACATCAACATGGGGACAGGGAACTTGCTCCCTCTGTAAATATGAGGGCGTCAATGTATGCTAAGCTAAACAAAAAATAGAGTCACCCTTTCCAAAAACAGGTCTGATCAGGCTGAGAGAACAAAAACAGCTGTGCAATTGTATCACGAATGTGGACGGCCTTTCACAAAGCAATGAAAAGCTCCTACATATGGTGTTTGTTGTTGTCTTTAGTGAGCTGTAGCAGATTTTTTTTTTTTAATAAATGTGGCCTAAAATGAATGAATGAAATGAATGAAAGCACCATATTATCTTTATGTATATCTAATAATACTTAATGCATGTTTTCATTCTGTGACTGGTTCAGTTAGCTTTACCAGAGTATTGTAAAGCTATTATAGTGTTCAGTTCAGTGTTGTGCAGCCTTTTGCTCAGCATGTTTTATAATATAATAATATTTTACCGACAGTATAATTAACATTACATATAGTTATTTTAAATGTATATTTTGATTGTAATGCCACTCTTTGGAAGCCACAATGTTTTAGTTACTGCATCACTGCACTATTACTTGTAACAGGCATACTCTCTAAGTTCATTCTCTAATACAGTAATTTATTTAACAGTTCCTGCTATATCAAAAATTATTTACTCATGATCATTATCACTAAAATGCTGAACATTTCATTTGATGCAGTTTATTTAGCTAAAACCCAAGATGAATGAAGCCAGCTGAATTGAAAAACAGAATGGCTGACCTGGGTGGTGTGATGGTTAGCACTGTTGCCTCACAGCAAGAAAGTCCTGGGTTTAAATCCACCAGCTGGCTGAGGCCTTTCTGTGTGGCATTTACATGTTCTTCCCATGCCTGTGTGGGTTCTCTCCAGGTAGCCCTGTGACAGAGTGGCGACCTGTCCATGGTGTACCATGCCTCTCACCCTGTGACAGCTGGGATGGGCTCCAGCCTGTAACCCTGAATTGGATAAGGGGAAGATAATGAATGAATGTTTGACCTATTAAACATCCACTGGGGCTGAAAAGTGAAGCCTGTCTGGAAGTGCCTTAAACCTGGATTCTTCCTAATGGCCAGCATGGGGTCGACTCATGTTTGCAAAAAGACATCCGATTGTGTAGAAGTCTATGAGAAAATGACCCTACTTCTCACTTAATTTATTACCTAAGTAAACACTTTTCTGATGAGTTTATGGTCTCAGTTGCTAGATTCAAGTCTTTTTTAATACGGCATGATGTTCATTTTGTAAATTACAGTTTCCATTACAGTCAAAAAGGAAGCTAAAGCAGAGTATCCCTTTGGGTGGGCCTTAAGATTGACAATAGATGATAAAGGAGAATATGATACTTTGTATTTGACAAGTCGCTACCATATGAGTGTGTAGTCTTCCTCAGTTTCTCAGTTAGCTTCACTTGTGATGTGTGGTTTAAAAAAAATGGCTGTGGACAAAATGGTCAGCTCATGGATTAAAACAAAACAGGACTTCACAAACCATAGGGTGACATCACAGTTGCTCCATCAGTCTCTGTGCCAAGTGAGAAGCACATCAGTGCAAGACTGTGTCTCTTCCTTTTTTTGAGTCCGGCCACTGTGCATGCTTTAACTGGCACTATGACTCTTCCTATGGGCCTTACCCACTCCTGGAACGGGGCTTATTTTCAATAGTGTGCTGATGCTCTTGGACTCTTCCTCATCTTTTTAGAGTCTCCCAGTCTAGTTTCATACTTGTTTAGGTAATTCTAAACGTAAAAAAGTGGGAACCTGTAAAGTATGTTGATGCATTGATGTTGTTCTTGTATTTTTAATTGTAGTCTGACGTCTTTGCTTTTAATGATAGATAAAAAGAAATAGCCTTTACTTGGACGTGAAAATAATGCATTTATTGTAAGGTGATATCATTTTCAATCATTTAACATTGTTATTATTGCACATGGTTGTACTCAGCTTCGGTTGTATACTGTATGCATTTTGTATATATTCACTGCAATAATCTTGTATTTATTTGAGTCCAAGAAAATGGAAAACACCCTAAATATGAACCACCATAATGTGCAAATAACACATACCAATTAAGGGCATGAATTTATTCAGTGCTATACTGTTTTTCTTCTTAAATCCACTTTTGTCACCATGATTCTGTACAGAAGGAATGTACCTCACATCATGAAAAATAAGTTCACCTATGCAGTGTTTTGTAGATGAATGTTCTTTTTGTAAATGCTGTAAAAACACTGGTTGTTCCAGAGGAAATTAAAGTTAAACATTGATGGCTGTTTTAGTTCTTCGCAGGGGCTGCTGTTTCGCTTTGAGCTTAACTTTAATTAGAAGACCATGAGAGGAGGCATTACTCTAAAGCCTTTAGAGAAGAAGAATTTCCCGGCTAAAAATAGGAAGACTGGAGGCAGAGAAGTGAGAAATGCTTCATTGTTATACTCAATTTTGGCCTCTTAAACAAAGGAATGCTCCCTCACATTTCCACTAGATGGCAGCACAGATCATGATGATGCTCTGGCCTTAGGTTTAATGATTTCCTACTCATGGGACTCGATAAATTAGACACTGAATCGGCTCAATAGACATTTATTTTTTACTGCAGACATTTGGCTTTTTTATTTTGTTAATATAATTTTGTTAATTCCCCTTAGTGGATGTTCTGCATGCTGGTTCACTGTGATGGCTTACAGGGACTTTTAATACAGCAGAGCCACAGTTAAACTTATGAAGAGTGATAAGCAGAAAGTGGGTCTCAGATAAATCTGAATGACAAATTAAAGGAAAACCAACATTAGCAGACTTTGCAAGAATTCAGTTGTTGATAATGTAGGTGGAGAGTGCTGTTTAATAGATTTCCCAGAAGACTTTGCTCAACCTGTAAGGGGTAATTTGCATTCAGTGCTGCTCTTATAGATGTTTTTTGTTCTTCTTTTTCGGTCACTTCTCTCCATAAGTACTACATATGATTAAAAATGCATATTCTACAAGCTTAAGGTGTCCAAAGATGTACTAAAACATAAAACCTGACCCTGTTTCTGACATTAAAATAGATGTGCTTGATTTATGGTCCCATTAGAAATAAATATCAGCTAATATGTGAATGTCACCCAGGTACAAGTTTGCTGTCACCACTAAATAGGAGATAGAGTTTAGATGCAGTAGTATTATTACTGAAATTAAGGAATTGCCCTGTGCCAGAGCTTCTCTAAGAAGACGCTGTTAACATTTCTTGTTATAAAGTCAATCAAATGACTACAAACCCAGGGGAAAAGAAAATTCAAAATAAACTCTCTTCTTTGTCCAGCTGTTTTCTTCTAAATTCAATTAAATTCAGCTTCTTCCTCTCATTTCAGCCCCACATCTCCTGAGATGAACATTATTGTACAGAACTTTATTTGTACAATAAGGCTAATAAAATTCACCTTTCTTGAGATAACAGTAAGGTGTTATCCTCAAGCTAGACAGGATAGTTAGCTTTACAGTTACTTTGTCTTTTGCTCCTCATTTCTCTAAACAGAAGATTTAGAAAAACAGGTGAGTATTCAGTAATCTCCAAACACAAAAATAATTTCTTTCTGAGGAGACAAAGAAAAGAAAAGAGTTTTGTGATTGTCACAATTTTCCCTTGGGGTGAGATATGAGTCAGATTGAGTGGCAAAGCCCTCAAAGAGAAGCAAAGCATCTACAAAGTGATGCAAAACAAATGATCCAAAGACACAAGACAAGCTGAAACAAAAACATACCCAAGTAACGTAAAATCTCTATCAAGGGATACAATATGACAAAAAGGTGATGCAAAATGATCACAAAAGGATGGAAAATGACAACCAAGAGAGTCATAAACACAACGTGGGTGCAAAACTATCATAAAGCATTAACAAAATGATGCAAACATATATAAACTGATTTAAAATGACCACAAAGAGATGCAAACGATCACATAGGCATGTAAAACAACAAGACACAAAATGAAGAATAGTGGCAGTAAAATGTCCAAAAAGAGACACAAAATGAGGGTGATTGTCATTTTATCTGACCTGATCATCGAATCTGCTAGCGTTTCAAAGTTAGAAATAACCCCCCCCCCCAAGATCCAAGTAGAGGATATTTGGTGAAAAGAAAACAGAAAGCAGTGCAGCCTCATCACAATCTCCATCATTACAGCACAGGTGCCAAATGAAAGCCTCTGCACAACTCTTTTTTTGCAGTTGTTTGGGATTTTTCCTCATCAAATATTATTTTGCTCCATCGTGAGGATACTTCTTAAACACATTTAAAATACCTACATGTTCTTTTATGCCTGAGAAAGATCCCCCCCCCCCCCCCCCCCCTTTAAAAAAAAAAAAAT
>VUQI01015226.1:2048-18889 GCA_015106735.1 Paratilapia polleni
CGCGTGTTTTTGTGGGGGGGGGGGGGGGGCACCATTTGGATTCAGATCGGGCAGGCTGTTTGTCCCAGTCAGACTTCTCTAGGTTTCACTTGCATTGCCTAGATAAGCATTGGAGTGTAATACAATGGAAATGGGGCATTTTCTAGCACCTCACTCAAGGACTCCAAGAAGACTGGGTATTTTGAACTGGTGCTTGGTGCATATACCCAAACAACAGTCAGAACCTGTTCCCCTACCCAAAGGTGCAACCCCCTTGTCCCCTGTGGAAACCTCCAATGGACAGGCAATGAACATGGAGGCTACAAATATGCCCACCCCTGCCCATCACTTCTCTCCCAGAACAACTCCAGACTTAAATGAAGTCCAGATCCACTCCAGAAGTCCGGTTCCAAAACCCATGCTGTGTGTTGAGGTGAGCCTCAATACATCTCTTGACCTCACGCACAAGCTCAGGTTCCTTCTCCACCAGAAAGATGACAGTCCATGTCCCTAAAGCCACCCAAGGAACTGGAATGCCAAGGAGCCCAACAGCCCCTGGAGGAGGGTGAACCCATGTGGCTGGGCCCAGCCACCAGAAGCTCACCAACAAGTCTCTCCTCCAGGCCTTGCTCCAATGTGGGGCGTAAGTGTCCCTGCTGCGGGTCAGGTTGCTAGGTGCCTAGATGTGGTCTTCATAGAATGAAGTGAAAATATAAAAAAAACAAGAAAAAGATAGATGTTCTTGGATGCAGATCATTCACACATACTCACCTACACAGGAAAATTACAGCAACAGTCAAATGAACATCAAACACAGAGGGAGGGAAGTGTTGTCATGTTTTCAGAATATTCTATCACATCTTAGTGCCACCTTCCAGCACCAGGTGTCTTTAGTCAGAAACATACAATGATTCATGTGCCACATATGATTTAAAACACTTTTGTGTGCATTCAACAAATTTAAGATAAGAGAAAAAAGGAAGAGCAGGTTTGGTGTGTAGTGAGGGTGGAAGGGTTAAGGTGTGGTGAGAGGCAGGGAACCAACACATGCAGCAAAATAGAAAATGTTTTGAATTATACATTCCTGCCATCAGTGATAAATTGAGAGAAGGGTTCATCATAAATCATAAGAATGCTGCACTGCCTATCAAGAGAATTGCTTGGTGGGCAGCAGCCTGAGATTTAGGAGTGTTTTTGCTGCAGCGTGCAGCCACACCTTTACCAGCTACTCTCATGTTATTTTCAGCATATGCCAGGTAACAGTTTAAACTCTCTATTCTTGCCTTTTTTACTGTGGTGCTCTTTTCTAAAGGATCTATATAAAATATCATCTTCTAAAATCCAAGAAGCCACATTTGTGCATACACCATAGAAATCATGTTCAGGTTTAGGTACAGTAATATTCTTTTCACAGCTGTGTTAACGGCTTGTGTTTTTGCAACATTAGAGCAATTTCGGACAGTTTCTCATGTCTAGAGCCTGTTTTGTAGAGCAGACACACCTTTCCACATAAAGCAAGTAAAACTAACGGACAACTGGCCAAAAACATCAGCAGAGGAAGACTCCATCAGTCATGACAGCTAAACAAACAGCAGCAGGGTAAATGAACAGCACATAGCAAAAGGCAGGGATTACTACTGTGATGTAATGTGTGTGTTGCCTCCATCTAAAGGCAGGTGAACATTGGGCTAAAATGACCATCTGCAGGGTGAATATGTTTGTCTGTGTCCTCTCTGCACCTGTCGTAAAAATGACACAGTAATGACTGGAATATAACATCAAAGCAAGGTTGTGGAAGGTTAAAATGACATGGGTAAATAGCAAAAAAAATATATCTCTGCTAGGGTGTGGTATTAGATCTTGTATCTTTCAATGATTTGCATCTAATTTAGTTTATTTTATATGGGAAAATCAACCAGAGTCAACAAAATGATGTGAGAAAAACCCAGCTACCGAAAATGCTAACAAAATGAATCCATGTACAGAAAACTACAGAAATAGTTTTATGACCATGAAATCACATTTGTATGCTATCTAACACAAATTACACAACGACACAAGATTTACATATTGAACACAAGCTTTAGAAAGTGTTGAACTGTGTTCTGTGAATAAAAACAAACATAAAATAATTTGAGATGAGTTTACCGCTCTCTGTATCAATAGTCATTTAAAAAAACAGAGTGACACACACTGTGCTTAAGTATAAGTGCTCCAGAGGTTGAGAATCCCTGATTCCCAGAACTCAGTGGTCTACACTCAACGTCTGTAGTCAATAAATAAATCACCAATGAAGTCAGACTTCTGTATTTACACAGTGATTAAAACTCATGAGCCGAGGCGCTTAAATGAACCTAAACAAAACAAATGAGTACAAAGTTTTCCCCCATACATGTGTTCTTCTAAGGTACGCATGTGTGCATGGACAAATGCTGAGCTAATTTTAGAAAACACACATGCGCAGACATTTAGAGTAAGCTACAGAGTATGAACCCTCACAGAGAGAAACAACTCAAACTCTTTAAAAAAACCCATTTCCCTTTTTCATCACAGTGGATAACATTGTGGTAGATGCTTCTGTAGAAAAGAAGACATCTAGTTTGTTATAACTTTACCATCTTTCCCCAAATATGAAATATCTGTGTTCTAAGATAAAACAGCTATTAGATGAAAAGTCTAATTAGATTTTGTAGTACAGGACATCTACAGATCACTAGTAAAGATGGAATTATGTAGAGATTTAACTTCAAAATCTCTAGATAATTTCTTATTTTTGATATCAAAAAGTTATATCAAAGACCTGTATATGCAAATCAAAAATATTAATAAAAAACATTGCTGGTAAAAGGATCCACAACTTTCAAGCAGAGTGTCACCTGCTCAGTCTAACTTGATGAGAAATTTACTGGCTAGAAGATGGAAATATGGTACAGACATTCAATTGAACATCCCTAGGTAAAGAACTCACTGCAAGACACAACACTCAGATCCCCTTGACCCAATCTCTGCTCAAAGCTTCTTCAAAGGGCCCCATCTCACTAACTATCAGACGGAAAATCAAATATTTTGTTTTGAGTTTCACTAATATCAGCGTTTTTACTCCACCCCTAATGGCATTTTTATTGATCGGCTTCTTAATGGCGGGCCCATATATTTGACGGCACTCATTTAAAGTAGAAGTGAGTAATAGCTGTCTGAGGGAAGGCCGTAAAGCTGTGCTAGTGTGTGTATGTGTGTGTGGTTTTTTTTTTATCTTATCGTATTCTGTCATTGGGGTATGGAAGGAAGGGAGAAAAAGAAAGAGAAAGCGAAGAAGGAGGAGAGGGAGGAGAAACAGAGTTTTCAATTTACTGAGCATAAGAGAGCATGGGAAAAATGAAGAGGAAGTGCAACCGAGGCAGAGTAAGAAAAAGGGACAATTTAGGGAAGAGGGTGAAGGATAAGCAGTAAAAACTCATTTTCCATACCAAACAGAATTCATTCTAAAGCATTTCTGCAAACGCAACCCGTTTCAGCTACACACACTCATACATCACCTCTCCGCTTTCACAAACAAACCTCAAACCCCCTTTTCTGTCCCCTCCTTCATCTATTGCTCTCTCTCTTCTCTCCATCCCTCCATCCCTCTCAGGTCATCAGCGAGCAAAGCCACAACAAAGGGGGGCCGTTGCCGCGGTGACCTTGGCTGTGACATCATGTGGCGGCAGAAAGAAATGAAGCCATTAGGCCGAGGCAGCACTTGCCCATAAATCAGACTGTTTCCAATAAGCTGCCTTAATGGTCATCCATCACCCCGCCAGCCAGCGCCCTCCACACCCAACAGCCTGGGGAATGGCCACAGGGATGTGGAGAGGAGGAGGGGTTTGAAATCTGGGAGACTTGGAAAGAAAGAGAGTAAAAAGAGGAGTGGAAGGGATGTGGGAAATACAGTACGATAAAGAACCAAGTGGAGATGAGGGAGTACACTTTATAGGAGTATGTTTGCTGCTCTCTTGGCCAGGTCGCTCCAAAACAACAAGAAAATTCTAATCTTAATTGTTTTACTAATGAATATAATTAAAAATAACAGTGACAGTAAGAGGAGGAAGATAAGGGACTTAATAAAAGACTTAGATCAGGTAAGAGAGAGGTAATGGTAAAGTAAGGTAATGACAAGCTTTAAAGGGGAGTTGCTGAACAAGAAGGAAGAAGAGAGACAAAATCAGTAGAGAGCATTAAAAAATAAAATTATAAAGTATAATTATAAATAAAATTATAAGTGAAGGGAAATGTGGAGAAATATGGAGCAGAGCATGATTTGGAGAAGGGCTAAAAACTGGGGAAAGAAAAGGGAGACAGAAACACCTCAAATCAATTGAAGACAACAGGAAGAGGAGGTGACGTAACCTTAAAGAAGGCAGTGGTGGAGCTTCAGATTAAAAAAAAACAAGAGATGCAAGGGAAAAAGAAAAGATTAAAGTTAATGAGAGTGCAAGCAAAAGTAGATGATGGTGGGATGCTATTCAAGAATGAAAATCAAACAGAAACAAAAATGAGATTATAAGAGCAAAGAAAATTAGAGGCATTCTCTGTGCTTCCAACTCAGTTTTAATGTATCAAATTATCATAATTCCTCACTGTCAGGGTGGGTATAGTGCATTAATTGTTGCTGTGCAACTCCTGACAACCACATCATTGGCTAATTGTGTTGTCAATAAAAATAGAAATTTTCTATTTGCTATTGCATTTCCCACACTACCAGAGTGATAGTGTCTTGTTGTCCTGACTCCCTCTGCTCTCTTCTGTTTCCCCTCACCCCCAACCGGTCGCAGCAGATGGCTGCCCCTCCCTGAGCCTGGTTCTGCCGGAGGTTTCTTCCTGTTAAAAGGGAGTTTTTCCTTCCCACTGTTGCCAAGTGCTTGCTCATAGGGGGTCGTCTGACTGTTGGGGTTTTCTGTCTAATATTGTAGGGTCTTTACCCTAAAATATAAAGCGCCTTGAGGCGACTGTTGTTGTGATTTGGCAGTATATAAATAAAATTGAATTGAATTGAATTGAATATGAGGAATGAGAGTGTGACCTGAAGGGCTGTGATTGGGAAGAAGGGCCTGCCTGACCTTAACCTGAGTGGTCTGTTGTTGGACATCTGTGCTAACCACATTTATTCCATAACAAACACACATGTTCAAAAATAAGGGTGTCCAATAAGGACACCCAGGACCAGGCTGCAGGTCAGTGATCAATTTTATAATTCTATCGTCAGATCTGCAGCCATATATTCTGGACACTCGGGTGAAGAGAGGAGCAGAACTGTTAACTGATCACCACCTGGTGATGAGTTGGATCAGGTGGCGGGGGAGGTTGCTGGAGAGGCCTGGCATACCCAGACGTATAAGTGAGGGTGCGCTGGGAGCGTCTGGCAGAGGTCCCAGTCCGCAAGATATTTTAACTCTCACCTCTGGCAGAGCATTGACAGCATTCCGTCAAGTGGCTCAGGAGAGGGAAGCAGCATCCTGTCTGCACTGTATATGGTGGGGATGGGGGTCTGCTGACTTCAACTGAGGACATAGTTGGGTGGTGGAAGGAATACTTTGAAGATCTCCTCCATCCTAATATTGTAGGGTCCTTACCCTAAAATATAAAGCGCCTTGAGGCGACTGTTGTTGTGATTTGGCACTATATAAATAAAACTGAATTGAATTTTAACAAAATCTAATGTATGGCATGCACAGCATAGGTAAAGGTCGTGGTTATGGCAAATTAGGGTTAGGCAAAAACAACAGTTGGTTAATAATTGGGTTAATAAGGGTTTTGCAGGTATGCAGTGCAATGTCTCATGTCTAGCATGAAAGTAACAAGCACTCCATGCCTATCCAACATCCCACTTTAATTTTCCACTTTGCTAAGAGAACAATACTTCCTACTTTGGCAATGAAGACTTAACCTGGATATGTGGAAGTACAAAATCATCCTGCGTGGATCTTATTCCTGAAGTACTGCATTATTCTTTCAGCATCATCTATAAGGTATATTTTTGTAGTAATCAATACAAAATTGCTTGATCAAGAAAATTCCTTTAACTCTCAGAATCACTGTTTTTTTTTTTTTTGGTCCAGAGGGGCCATTTGTCCCAGTGTTGCCTCAGTTGTATAATTAAATCAACCATACTTACAATATATGTCATTCATGTTGTGACCTACTCTTATGGCTTTTGGCTGTTGCATTACAGTTTTTCAACCACTTTTCCTGTGTCTTAGTGCAAGATGTGTCCAGTACTACCAGGACATGAATGACCAGTAACATCATTTTCAGTAATAAGTGATGATTAGAGGATTTTTTTCCACTTTTCCTGTTGATCTGTTTCTGGCTTTCTTGACTTAATTTTCATCCTATAAAGCATTTCTTTCCTCTGGGTGCAATCAAATTTAATAACATTTATTTGTTCCAACTCAGCTGACAGCATTTTATTAACTGCAGGATTTGAAAAGTTAGAAAATATTAACTTGACAATTAGATGGAAAATTACAAACTCACATAGGGAACAGAAGTATATCACATGAAAACATGCTTGTGCTGTGGAAACATCAATGTGTGCCAAACCCCAAACCCCTGGTAGCTAACCATAGCTGGAGGAATTACGCCACACACTCCCAGTACTCATGTCATCAGGAACCTGGTGTAACTAACCCATTTTTTAGCCCACACCACACCGGCCTCTTGCTGAAAGGTTCAATCTAAGCTACGATGCCTGGAGCCTGCAATTGTGGTACATCAGCCTTACTTTCTCTCATTGGTTTGTTGGTTGGTTTTCCTTTCTTACTTTCTGAATCTTTATTCAAGGTTTCATGATCTTTCCTTTTTTTCTAAATGTTCTGAGTCTCTCGTATTCTCTCTTCATATTTTATTTATTTCCCTTCTCTCTCCACTTTTTCTTTTCTCTTTTCACTCTCTTAGTGTGTATGTGTGTGTGTGCTGACCATAGTGCCCATTTTGGCCAAAATCAACTCACCAAGAAGTCACTTTACAACCCGTGCTCTTATGAGCCCTGTAAATGTAAGCTGAAAAATGATGTGTGTGGCGCGACTCGCCTCTTAGGTTTCCCCAAGTACAGCGGCCAAATTGTTTTCGCTAGGCACTACGAGAGGCATTATCCATCATTTTGAATGAGCTCTGTAATTGGGATTATAAGAGTAAAAGTGCAAAAATTGACTTTGAGAGTGATAGCATTACAAGTGGGCCTTTCAGATGAAATAAGAGGCTAAGTGTGTACAGTATACTAGTGTTTTGGCACATGTTTGGTTAACCCTGCTTAACTCTGGGTGAGTGTATGCACACTTTGAGCACCACTACTTTCTGCATACACATGTAGTGTCTAAAAATGTATTAATTAAAACAATATTTTATAACTATGCATTAATGCCATGCTGGCAGAATGAAAAGAAGTAGAAAACTGTTCACATACTGACATCAGATCCACTTGCAATAAAGAGAATCGCACAATTTGTTTGGAAACCGTCAATAGGCTCAGCTTACAAGAATGGACAACAGTGCTGCATCCCACTGCATATTTATAGTAAATACCGATTATCTTTCCAGCCAACATACAGACACACATGCTGTTTCTATTGCTCTGACTAGTGCACCTTCATTCAAAATATACAATCATAATTAGAGCTGCTAATTAGAGCTGAAAATACTCACTGTCCACCTGAACATACTCTGTGTACCTGAATACACGTTTCCATCTCTGTGTGTATCTCTGTGTGTACATGTGTGTTGCTTAAGTGTGTCTGAACTCTGGGTTTGCCACAGACATGTGTTTACTGTAAATGCCCTGTGGTAGAGTGTGTACAGATCAGGGAGGCAGACAAACACCAGCCCAGCAGGTGCTATTTTATTTGTGGTGGATAATCCCTCCTCTGCACCTCCTTAATCTGCTGCCTTGGAGTGTTTGCCCTCTGCAATTCACAACTTCTCTGACTTTCACTTTATTGCTCAGGCTACGTACTTGAAGTCCAGTTCTGACTTCTCCTCTCCCATGTGACAGAAATCTGATGGCTTCTAGCTGAAAATTTTCTCTGCATGTAGACAGAATGTCATTGCACAAAATCTTCATGACTGATGAAAGTGACTTTCTGTTTATGAGACTTACATTACAACACTCGACATGTCCCCATTGCTCTCATTTGGTTATTCTGTAGTGGGGTAAATTGTACTAGTACATGCACATTTGTAATGATATAGCATAAAGTAACGCATATTATTTATAGAGAACAAATGTAACTGTATTGAGTCAATTCAGAAAAGCCTTCAATATAATACAATAATAACAATAACAACAATAATAACAAACTGTATTAGCATTTTTCTTATAGTTACAAAGTTCTTCACAGAAATAAAAAAAGAAATCACAGAAATGGATAAAAGTAGAGAAGTATGATTTATTAAAAATGTCACTGAACTCTAAATTATGAATCGAGATCTGTAGTTTCATTGTAAATGTTACCAAACTACTACTTGCCAGTTTGACTTTGGTGGGTAAGATCAGGGACTTATTATTTTTAATGTCTGATTTGCTGATTAGGTTTGTTGAATAAGTATTAAATTATATGATCTATAATTGTGAGAAACTAAAGCTCTAAATTTGTAAAGATGTGCATGATGAAAATGCATCAAACCCTCAAACTTGACAAAGTGATGCCAGCAAAAGTTTTCTTTTATCATCCATCCTTCCATTCATCCATCTATTTTCTACTATTTACACTGGCTACAGGGGCAGCAGCCTAAGCAGAGATTTCCAGACCTCCTTCTTCCCAGCCAACACATAAAGCTCTTCCAGAGGGATACTGAGGTGTTCCCAAGAAAGCCAAAAAACACAGTCTCTCCAGCGTGTCCTGTCAACCAAGACAGCCACACAACCAGAGCCTTGAGGAACTCAGGGTGAATTTCATCCAACCCTGGGCCATGGCCACTGAAGAGTTTTTTTTTGAGTGACCTTAGCCCTAGTGATGGGCAAGTCGTCCCCCTTGTCCCCAGAGACAACTTCTGTCAGCGAATTCTGCTTTTTCTGTTAGGGGATTCTTGAAGTATTCCTTCCACCTGCTGAC
Organism: Paratilapia polleni; assembly: GCA_015106735.1. Taxonomy (NCBI): domain Eukaryota; kingdom Metazoa; phylum Chordata; class Actinopteri; order Cichliformes; family Cichlidae; genus Paratilapia; species Paratilapia polleni. Next base: position 11,114 of record VUQI01015226.1, read on the forward strand.
AATATTCCCGTTTGAGGTCAACACCACTCCATCGCCACAATATACAGTGTGGCCAGAAAACTGCTTTCCCCTCCTAAGGAGGAAAGGTCTTGTTCCATGGCCTCAAAAACTCCTCCCACACTCACATGTTTTTTTTGCTTTAGCCACTGCCAAACAAGCTTCTGGGGCTGCCTCCAGAGCCCAACAAGCTAACCACATTCAATTTCTTCACGTTGATGGCTCCCTTTACCTCTGGTGCCCACCATCTGGTTCAGGGGTTGCCAGATAAGCACCAACAAACTTACGGCTGCAGGTGTGCACAGCCATCTCAGCAATGGATGTGTGGCACAAGGTCCATCCAGACTCAATATCCCCAGGCTTCCTTAGTGTGCTGCTGAGGTTTTGTACACCCTTATGCTGGAAAATAGTGCTCAAACAAACTGTGATTAGCACATAAGTCCAACAAAAGAACATGTTTAAATCCCCCTAAATTTAGTCCCCAGATGGAGTGCCTTCTAGCACCCAACTCAAGGAAGACTGGGAAATAGTACTTGGTACATATGCACTAACAACAGAGCCTGTTCCCCTACCCAAAGGCGTAACCATCTCTTCTCCCGGGTAAACCCCCAACCACTGGGTTGCCTCTGGAGTATATCCGCCACTGCTCAGCACCTCTCACCTGGGCAATTCCAGAGTGGAATAATGTCCAGCTCCTGTACAGGAGATTTGTTCAAGAACCCATCCTGTGCATTGAGGGGAGCCTGACTATACCTCCATTGGATCTCTCAACCTCATACACAAACTCAGCCTCCATGTTCAATGTTCTAGTTTGAATAGCCAGGGATCTGATCGCCAAGGTCCCTGCCTTTGACTGCCGCCTGATCCATAAAGCACTGAACCTTCAGGTAGTGTGCCCACAGGGGGGTGGACTCTACCACAGACATGTTACTCCACTTACATAGTTCCTGGGATCACTCAGGCATGCAAACCCCTCCACCATGATAAGGTGGCAATTCACGGCTTTCATCAGTCAGTTATTAAAGTATTTCTTGTCAGTCCACTAATTTCTTATTTGACCAACCATTTCACATGAAATGTATTCAAAACAAACAAATGTCCCAGGGAACTAAAACAGATGTGCTATCTTCAGCTACCTATAGTCATACAAATGCATATTGGTTTATTTTACAGCTGGATGTTGCTTTCTTGGAGATTACCTCCAAGAAAGCCTAAAGAACATAAAGGATTAAAGCCTGTAGTCTTGTCTTTTATTTTCCCCAAAAACATACTTTTCCCTTTTTCTTTCCAGGCACTAGTATTCAGTTATTATCCCTAATTCTGTCTTTCTTCCTCACACACCACACACACAAACACACACACACACACACACACACACACTGGGGACCTCTGTGGCCCTTCTCAGCTGGTACAGAGCCCCATATGCTCTAACTCCTGTTGTTATTGTTGTTGTTCAGCTCCCTGGCTCATTTGACGTGTGGACCCATGACAGTGTCCAGGACCCCTTCCAAGTCTTGCCTGGTACCACTTTGTGTGTGTGCGTATGTGTGTGTGTGTGTGTGTGCAAAAGAGAGAGCGAGAGAGAGAGAGAGGGAGGGGACTGTGTGTCTCTGTGTGCAGATCAGTTAGTCACTTTGCCTGTGTGATAGTGTACTGCTCTGATGTGGTATCTGTTTCAAGATGCATTTGTTCTTGCCCTCTCTATGTGTTATGAGGATCTGTGTGACAGTGTGTGCGTTTTGAATGCAAAGTACAGAATATGCCACATGGGGCCGGTATCAGTTGTAAATGTAGGCCTAGTTATTTTTTATGTCTGAGTATGTCTGTGCTGTTAAACTATCTTTCTGAGTTAGTCACTTTAAGAAAGTTGGGATAATTCAGTCTCCTCAGAGGGCTGTTTGAGGGCTGTTTCAAGGTTAAGACCGGAATTCGATGTAGGTTAAATCTGATTTGAGATTTAGGGAATGCAATATATCATTGAGGTTTCTGTATTTCTCTTACAAAAAGTATTCAGAGAACTCTATTAGGCTGTGAAGCCACCCACATCACTACTATTCTCTCTCTCATACACAAAAACAAACGAACACACACACACACACACATACACACACACACACACACACACACACACACACACACACACACTGTATTAAATGCAATATTTAAAATATAAATATTTCCTGTTTTCTTCAAGTCTACTGATACTTAACATTTGGCACTGATGCATTTGATTAATCCTTTGGTATGTAGGTATACACCATATGCAACTAACTAAATTGACTATATAAGAATGATTGTGAATATGATTTAGTGCACTTGATGGGCTGTTATTGGGGGCATGCAAACTCTTATTTCACTTACCTTCTTTTTAAAGTCTGTAAGTTCCTTTCCTACACTAAGAGAGATATAAATAGACTAAAGAGTGTCAACAAAATATGACCTTACAAATAATTTGTGCTACTGTTTGGAATTCTCCAGCATGTAAACACAGGGAGGTGAATCTGTACTGTGTTACATGTGATTTTTGGCCTTCTGTCCACTAAGCTCGCCGCCCACATTGCCTTTCTACATTCTGATGAGCTACAAGGACACATTATCTCCATTTAGCTCTCGCCACTTGGCAACTGCAAGAACCATAACAACAAGTCTTTATGAAACCCACTTTAAGCCATAGCTCTTATTGCCTTTGGAACATGAGGCAACACTCCTAGGGGTTTCTAGACCTTCCTCCCTTTCTGGTTGTGCCAAGCTGCGCCCTTTCCAAGACCTCCTCCTCTAAAAGTCTTTGGTTTTCATCGCTGTAGAAATGTATTCAGGGAGACATTTATCAGTAAGCTGCCTGCCACTGGAGACAGCATTGGCGGCCATTTTACAGGCCTGGTCAGGGAAAACAGGAAAGAGGAACTTCACTGCAAGAGAATGACATTTACATGTATATTTACATTTATTCACAGCTGTTGCAGAATGGAAGCAGCCCCAAGCGAGAAAGTGGGAAGACTAGAAAGGTCACAGCCTGGTGCATGCATTAAGGCTTTATTAGCTTAGCATATAACCACCACCTACAATTCAGAAATGTTTTATCTTTTAGCTTTGGCTCTTATATTTGGCATCTTCTAATGCAATATTTCTCACACAATTTAAATATGTTTATTATATTAGAAAGATATTAGTGTGATTGAAGACAAGTATGCTGAGAGGAATTGCTTGGTGAGTTTCATTTTCTGATTTCTGAACTTGGTCAAAAGCAGACTGAAGAATTTTGTAGTCTCCAAGATGCTTTCAAAGCAAACAAAAAAGTGGCATTTGCTACAATAACAGGAGAAAGAAAATTATATATATAATCAGCCAGCAGGAACCTCTGGAGTGTAACCGTCTGGAGCACTTAACAAGCAAAACTAGAATTTATAGAAGCTAAGTAATTATTTATCTTAGCTTTAATATGTTGTTTCAGATAAGACATAAATAAAGCATTTGTACAAAGAAGCAGCCTTTAGACAGATAGAGAGATTGCTTTTATTTTACTGCTGCCAATTTTTACCATTTTGGAGCTTTTGTCCTTGCAAACATTCAGTGCAAAGGACTAAAGTGTCATTTCACTGAATTTTCTTAACAAACAAACAGTGAAAAATAAAAGAAGCAAGAAAAGAAAAGAGACTACTAAGGAAAATCAATGTAAAATACCTGCTGTGTTTAAGTCTGAGATGTGATGCTCATTTCCCTCATTTAATGTGTTAGATTACATAATTACTTCTTTCCTACAAAGAACTGCAGCTGTGATAATTCCCTGTTAATTACATTAGCTAACACTTTCTTTCTTTTTTTAACATTTAATCCTCCTAAATAACATATCTTATCTCCAGAGATGCACATGGCAATAATTCAATTACACAGAAAGAAAGGAAAAAAAGCACCCAATGTCTTGAAAAACCTTTTATACCATCTATGGTCACTAAAAGATATTTTTATTTGCTCTTACTTTGAACTTTTAATATCAATGTGCCTACACTCTTCTTCCAACAATAGGCATTGTCAATACCTGTGCAGAAAACCTCCTGACAAAATGATAAATGAGACCTTCCTACACATATTCATGCACATGAATACAACACACAAACACACATCAGCCTTTGGATCCACACATATGCATATGAAATACACCTCCAGCAGGTTTCCTTCAAAATTATCTTTGGCCAAGACGCTGGCCTTGGAAACCACATCTACCCTCCTATACCCCCCACCTCCAAACTCCCTTTCACGTCCCTCTCAGGAGCCAAAATGGCGTCCATAAATCAAGAAGCTAGATGTAATCTGCAGTGTCCAGAATGCAAGGGGCGAGTCTGCAAAGTATAATGCGACTGGTTCTCCATTGTCATTCAGACGCAGGCAGCAGCACAGCGAGCCTTGCCTGCACCTGATAAGGGTGTGCTCAGAATGAGCCATAAATCACAGACCGTGCCAAGGGTTCCTCTACTGATTTCACAGAAGGAGAGACAGAGTGTGTGAGAGGCAAAGAGGGGGGAAGAATCAAGTACAAAGAATATGGAGAAGGTGGTTCCAAATCATCTTTGGCGATAGATGGCCAAAGACGAGGATGAAAATGTGAGGATAAAGAAGAGAGAACACATTAGAAAGGAAAAGGAGAAGAGAATGCCAAGAACGAGAAACTGTGTGGAAAGTAAGGAATATGAGGAAGAGAAAAAGAGGAGGGACTAAAGGAGGTAGGGAGGGGATGATAGATCTGCAATTTACTCCCTATCTCATCTGGCAAGAAGTTTCTCCGCACAAAAGGCCTGACCTTCAGGAAATAAACACCTAGCTCTCCCAGAGAGCTTTGCTGATGTCTATGCTGCATGTCAATTTCATCACTGGGTCTCAGGACAGAGCTAAGATGTCTACAGTTTTTGTAAAATAAATTCTTCTGTTTGAACTACTCCATTAAAATTACAACAATTCCACTATTTTAGTGAGTACTTGTTAAACTTGTGGGCTGTTATGACCAAGTCCAAAAACTTAAGTCTTCCAATTTAAAAGACAATATATGCTGACGTCCCTATTGACCTGATTTACAAGTGCCTTCCAAAAGCATTGTAAATCAGTATGAAGTGCTTTCTGATCTGATCTAGCTAACTGGAAACAAAAATGGTGTCCCAGTCAAAAATTCACTATACCCTCATGCATTTTATAATACAGCTGCTAATGCCATTTTTCTTATGAGGATTGTCTATCAACTGTGATCTGTTAAACAAAATTTGGCATGCAAATACACACTACATCAAGACTGAATGATGTGCTGACTTTTCTTGTAAATCAGCTGCTTAAATGTTTTTCCTTTATATGTGAAGTAGCGTCACAGTTAACACTAAGAGTTTGCGTTACAAATTTTCCTAGATTAATTTGTCCAATTAAATTCTTGTGTTGTAGGGAGATGCTATTATTTTTTGTACATTTTATCAAACTATTTATCCTCTCTTGTTTATTTATTTTTTTTTATTTTAAATTCAAACCAAGTAGTCAAAGAGAACATCCTGATAATGAACATGTCCTACAAGGCCAAATGACCTAGTTTAAAATCCACCTTTCATGAACAATTTAAAAATGCACCTTCCTACTTCAAATCCTATAATCACGTCAAAGAAAAAAATCCTTCAGTGGAGTGTGATCTTTCTTCTTCCATCTCTAAAAGTGATTTAGGTCTTTGTGTCTCATCCTAATCACTCTACCCCCATCACTCCACCTCGAGTGGCAGCTCTCACTCACCCTAGCCTCTATTCAATCATCCTCTTATTCCTTATTCATATGCTAAACCCCTATAGCAGAGCCCCTTTGGCCAAGTGTACTGTGAGATAGATGTTAACATGTGTAATCCCCCATTAACGCACACAAGACAACGTATCCTCCACGGACACCCACTCTCCCCGTGGGATTAGCCCTCTGAGAGAGGAGGGGCTGATGGGTAATGGTTCAGAGAACCTCCTTTCTGTTTCAAAAGGCATGCTCCCTCCTGCCTCCTTCCCCATGGTGTATGAGCTGAGATCACTGAGAGTAAGTGTGTTTGCTTGGAGGATTTAACTGATTGTGAAGAGTGCTAGCATTTATAAGACATTCATTCATATCCATGCAAGCCCTACTTGCTTTGATTTGTAAAAATACAGTCAATTAAATGCTCCTAATTAAATAAAGCAGTTAATGTAGCCATTATCTCAGTAGGTATCAAATGCTATTCCCATTTTGGTAAACTTGTGTATGTAAACCTGTGTGAAGCATCTGTAATACACATGGGTGAAATACTTGCAGTTAAAAACCCTGTTGCACAATATAGTATTTATGAGAGTGATATGGTAGTTGATTTATAGCAATGGTCGATGTAACTGTACCAATTTACCAGTTTATTATATGCTGATTCAACAGTAACATAATTCCAAGGTCTCAAATACCTCTGTGTTGTTAGAGCTACTGGTGTCACAAAAGTACGACAAGGTGTCTTTTGCCTTAAACGCTCAAGTGTCAGACACTGAGAAGTAAAAAACAGACAAAGTCCATATAAGGAGGCAGGAATGGTAGGAGTAGCACAAATCACAAAATTCTCAAGCAGGAGACCACAGTTGGTGTCCTTTTTTACTTTCATTTTACTCTATGTTTGGTTGGGTTAAGGCACCAAAACTGCTTGGCTAGGTTTAGGAGTCGATGTTGAATAACAGGTACCCAGTGTATTTAAATGTTTGGGTCTTAGATAAGTATTCAAATCTAATAAACTGAGAGTGTGACCAGTTTCACTACTGCCTTGACCCTGTGTGTTCCAGCACCACAGTACACCTGTGCATATCTCAGAGAAGCCAACGGCTTCAATTAAACTACAGTATTTGGTAAATGGAACCAATGGCTGAGGTTTGTGATGCTGCATTATATTTTGTTCTCAGAGGTGTTTCTATGATTTTGTTGACCCCATTTATATCACTGAAGCTAGGCTAAGTAATAAAAAGGCTTTGCTGTAAAATGTAATAATAATCAAGTGAATTACCAACTCAATTTTCAAAAAAAGGACCATATACATTCATAAAGGTAGGACTTAATGCAAAGCTATTTTGATACACTATATTGGTGTACTGAGAAAAAAAACAAAAAAAACAACAACAACTGGCCAGTAAGTGCTCTGTTTGCAAGCATCTCTTGAGGGCAACCCCCACCAGTAGTTTGTGACATAAAAAAAAAACAAACAAAAAACAAACAAACAAAAAAACACCCCAACTGCCCACTGTCAGGACCAAGATGAGGGTCACTGTTTCACAATACACCACTGTCACATCAGCCTTCCTGAAATACCCCAGTATCCTAGAAATTGCACACATATTTGACAATTACCCAACCACACAATTTTCTCCAAAAAATGTGTTACAATACTGTCACAGACAGGCAATTAACATTTGAGTTTCAATTAACTTTAACCACAACTTTCCCCAAACCTTAACCAAGTGTTTTAGCATTGTAACCATGCCTTAACCACATAAATACATATATATATATATATATATATGTATACATATATATATATATATATATATGTATATATATATATATACAGCTCCGGAAAAAATTAAGAGACCACTCCAAAATTATCACTTTTTCTGATTTTGCTATTCATAGGTATATGTTTAAGTAAAATGAACATTTTTATTTTGTTCTATAAACTACTGACAACATAACTCCCAAATTCCAAATAAAAATATTTTCATTTAGAGCATTTATTTGCAGAAAATGAAAAAATTGTCAAAATACCAAAAA
>VUQI01015228.1:2157-12743 GCA_015106735.1 Paratilapia polleni
GGGGGGGGGGGGGCTAAGGTCAGTGACAGTTTGGCATTTCACAGCCCAGCCGGGGGTACTGCATGCGCACATGCGTCTCTGCCCATCTGCGTTAAATATGGCATCTCAAATAAATCACAATAACTTGTAAAGCCAGTGAGGTTAAGTGAGATACCGATCTTGTTAATGTAAATGTAAATATTAAAAGATTATTTTTTTAGCTCGATCTTTTATAAGCCTGGGGGGATTCAACTTTAGATCCTCTTCCACACGTAAAAGCCACCTACTCCCTGGTGGGGCTCAATTATTCTTATGCTCAAAAAAAGAGGAAAATAAAACAAATAACCACCAGACCTACTGTAAGTGAGATTGGACAATTTTGGAAGAGTCAGGTCAGGGTATTTTCAACAGTCTCCCTTTTTCACATACAGCACACAGCAGGCGATAACAAGAAATTCTTCATGTGGTTTATGCAAGGGAACTGCCTGGATAGAGCCTGCAGGATGGCCTACTTGCTCGCAGTAAATGCATCGCACTAATTGATGGCAAATACAACCACGCCAGATATTTACATTTTCACATGCACTTTGTTGGGTGATATCTAGAAAAGATCAGGGCTGAAGTGCATATGTAAAAAAGGGCTTGAAAAAGTTGAAAACTTGATTCTGCAGAGCTTCTATTTAGCTGACAGCTCCATTAGCCACCCCCTCCTTTGCTAATCCCCACACCAGTCAGTCACAGCCCCGATCCACCTCCTGTCAGCAAACCATTGTGCCCCATCACAGGGACGGAGGGGATGGGCCAGACATGTCTCACATCTATGTAAAACATGTCGGTGCAGCATGTGAGAATAAACAAAGGTGGGAGGGGTGAGAGTGGAAGCAGACAGGAGTGTTCAGTGTGTCTGATTCAGACCTGTGGTGCTGAGTCTCTCTTGGTCATGTGAGATGGCTGCTTCCCCCTCCCCGCTGATTCCACACACCTCGCCTGTCCGTCATCAGCGGGGCTCTTGACGTCCACGGGGCCAGCCCTCTTCTCGGGCCTCTCACTCACCACCCTCTTACCCTGAAGAGTCAGTTACTCATATTATTATTATATAAGTGTCAGAATGTGCAGTGCAACATAAGAGTAGCAATGCTTACCATGTCTGAATTGTGAAACATTAATTTAAGGATACTTATTATTAGTATGTAAAACCAAATTTTAGTACAAAAATATTTCAGACCTGCAAAAATTATTACAACAAATAACTGCGATACCTACCATTGTCTACACAGACCAATAATGTAAAGAAGAGCTTGACTATATCTAGCAAGGATATTATTTGAGTTTCTAGTGTAACTTCCCTGCAGCTAGCGGAGGGATGTCTTGGGTTTGGTGCAGACATTCACATTCAAATAATTTTGGTGATGTCCCTGAATTCTTCTTTAGCACCATAATCAAATTTTGATTTGTATCACAGAGAACTCACTATGAGCCTCAGCTGTACTTTAGTGCCAACAATCAACTAATCATTTACTAAATGGTAAAGGAACATTGTAGATACTATGTGAACTAAATGGCTGTAGGTTGGTGTCATTGTGAGCAGGTTAGCATGCTGAAATCAGCATTTAGTTTGTTTAAGGAAAATATACACCAACTCTGGATTGGATAAGCATATAAGTGGATGGATCCAGTTGGATCCAGTTGCTCTGTTGTGCTGTGGTTTGATTTGCTGGCACAGTTTGGCTCCAATGACTTCCAAAGGATATCTTTAAAAAGTTGTTCTGATCAACTTCATCGTTCTGTGAAATGTTCACACTTCATTGGGTACGCCTGTTCGACTGCTCATTAAGTGACTTTGAACGTGGGATGGTTGTTGGTACCAGATGGGTCGGTCTGAGTATTTCAGAAGCTGCTGATCTACTGGGATTTTCCCAACAACCATCTTTAGGGTTTACAGAGAATCGTCCAAAAGAGAGGAAAATATCCAGTGAGCGGCAGTTCTCTAGGTGAAAATGCCTTGCTAATGGCCAGACTGCTTCGAGCTGATAGCAAGGGAACAATAACTCAAATAACCATGTGTTACAACTAAGGTAGAAGGCAGAAGAACATCTCTGAACACACAACATATCGAACCTTGATGCAGATGGGCTACATCAGCACAAGACCACATCACGTGCCAATCATGTCAGCTAAGAACAAGAAACTGAGACTACATTTCACATGGGCTCACCAAAATTGGAAAATAGAAGATTGGAAAAACATTGTCTGGTCTGATGAGTCCCGATTTCTGCTGCAACACTGGTAGGTAGGATCAGAATTTGGCATATACAACATAAAAATATGGATCCATCCTTGTATCAACAGTTCAGGCTGGTGGTGGTCGTTTAAACACCACAGCCTACCTGAGTATTGTTGTTGACCATGTCCATTGCTTTCTGACCACAGTGTACCCATCTTCTGATTGCTGCTTACAGCAGGATAACGCACTATGTCACAAAGCTCAAATCATTTAAAATAGTTTCTTGAACAGGACAATGAGTTCACTGTACTCAAATGGCCTCCACAGTCACCAGATCTCAATCCAATAGAGCATCTTTGGGATGTGGTGGAACGGGGGATTCACATCATGGATGTGCAGCCGACAAATCTGTTGAATCTGTGCCACGAAGAATTAAGGCAGTTCTAAAGGCAAAAGGGGGTCAAACCTGGTACTAGCAAGGTTCAACTCATGAAGTGGCCAGTGACTTTGTATCATGATTGGAAAACAATCCCCCCAATCTTAGGAAACAAGGGATCACTGAATGGCTTGATCAGTATGAAAATGATGTGAATCATATGCTATGGCCTTGGTAGTCACCAGATCTCAAGCTAATCAAACAGTTACGAGAGAATTTAGACTGACACCAAGTGAGAGAATATTTGTAAAAAAATATTTTGTAAAAAAGAAGTTGTTCATCCCCTAGTAGAGTCCCAGAGTCTATTTTAGATTCACCATCTAGCTCACTGAAGCTGTTCTGATGGCACATGGTGACCCAACAACTTGCTGAGACACTTTAAGTTGTTTGCATAAAGGTCTTATTAATGGTTTATATAACACAGTTTTGATGAAATATCTTGTGTGTTGTCTGACCTACCCAATCATTGTTTGAATGCTTTCAATCTATAAGATGGCACGTTGTTCCATATGCAGCAGCTCATGGAAAAACACTACCAGGACTATCCATCGTTCAGTCAATTGTTTAGATTAGTTACTGATTTTTATGAAGAATTCCTTTTTTGATATTCTTCTTTGTTACGATAAAACTACAGTATAAGCTACAGAGGTTTTTGATTTTCCTTTTTGGCTCCTTGTCACTTTTTCCTTGTCAAGTGGAAAATTGGCACTGTCGTTAATTTACCTTTTTGCCAGCCATGGTGACTGTTAGCTGCTTCCTGTGCCCTCGGCCAGCAGCCTGTGGAGGACCTTCTCCCCCCCTGTCAGGTCCAGCCTCCTGCTGTCCCTTCCCAGCTGGTGAACCGCCACTGAATAGCTTTGTCACCACCACACGACTATCCTGCTTCCAACCAAAGAGAAGAACAGGTTATTAAATATTGATATAGTTTACAGCATCGCTTATTAAAAACAGATGGATTCTGTCAACTGTAAAGACAGCACTGTGGGGCGTTAGTCAATTAAAACATTTTGCCATTATTTCTGTTGACACTCACGCTGGTGGACTTGCTGATTGTGATGGTAAGATCATCAGCTTTGCCCTTCCGGCTCTGCAGCGCCATTCCTTCCTCTTCTGCCCTTTTCCTGTCCTCTTCCACTTCCTGAAAACAATAAACTAATTAGGAACCCTGAAAGAGTTGAAAGCTCTAAACTTGAGACCAGTTCTGCAAATCACAGAAGCTTCTCTATGTGCAAGGACTTTTTCTCACCTTGTACCTCTTCATGAGAGCTTCATTCTTCCTGCGGAGAGCCTCAATCTTCTTGTCAAGCTCCAGGTCCTTCTCATGATCCCTCTTGGGCATCATGTCACCGGGGGTCTGGGAGGAGACACATCATGGCATTCATGATTTGCATTTCATCAGGTCTATTGCTATTGTGGCTAATCTTACTTCAAAGCTTCTACATCTTCATACAAGCTGGTGTCCAACACAGCGGAGGTGCTGTGTGAAATTTAAATAAACACAGAATGCAATGAGCCCTATTTTTCTTTGGAAATAGAAAAAAAAACTTTTAGTATAAACTCAGAAATATTAGTGTTTTTTGAAAAACACAGCCTCATGTTGAAGTTGAGATCCTCAACGCATTTCACAGTACAAAGGTATGTTGACTACTTTGTTGCATCATCGCTTCTTTTAAGAACACTCATCTGGGAACCTAGGAGGCAAATTGCTATAATTCTGACAGTGAAAGTTTTCCCATTTTCCAAATACAGTCGCGTGAAAAAGAAAGTTTTCACAGGACTCTGTGCAGTCCTGTGTAAAACTAAGTACACCCTTACTGCTTCCATATGAATTAATAGGGTAAACAGCAGCCAGGTGCTGCTAATCAAATGCCATTGATTAACTGATCATCAGCAAGTGTGACCACGTCTATAAGAGCATACGTTTTGGGAGTTTGCTGGTCGAGACCAAAATGGAGATGTCTGGCTATAATGCACAGCACCACGTTTGGCAAAAACCACTCACAGCATATCAGCACAAACACCTCATACCTATTATAAAGCATGGCGGTGGAGGGGTGATGATTTGGGCTTGTTTTGCAGCCATAGGACCTGGGCACCTTGCAGTCATTGAGTCTGCAGTGGAAAACATTCAAGACAGCTGCCAATCTTCCCAGGTGTGGATATCCCAGCAAATTCACTTCAAACCTTGCAATGCTCAGAGAAACTGAAAAAAACCCAAGAGCTTCATCTTGGACTCTACAGACCTCAGTTAGCATGTTGAATGCTAAACTTCATGACAGTACAATTAGAAAAAGACTGAACAAGTCAAGTCGAGTTGAGTCGACCATGAACTCTTCTGTATACCAAAGTATTCTAATGTGAGGCCATCTGCATCTGCATGCAAAGCATGGTTGAAACTGGGCCATAAAACAGGACAATGATCCCAAGCATACCAGCAAATCTACAACAGAATGGCTGAAAAAGACAAGAATCGAGGTGTTGCAATGACCGGCACAGCATTTCAATCAGAGCTCAACCTGACTGAAATGCTGTGGTGGGACTTTAAAAGAGCTGTGCATAAACAAATGCCCACAGACTTCTATGAACTGAAACAACATTGTAAAGAGGAATGGGCCAAAATTCTTTCAAAACATTGTGAGAGACTGATAGTCACACAGAAAATAATTACTTAGTTAATGCTGCTAAAGATGGCTCTACAAGCTGCAGAATCATGCACTGTACTTAGTTTTTCACAGGACTGCACAGAGCCCTGTGACAACTTTCTTTTTCACATGTTTGTATTTTCACTGCATACATGCCATTTAGTACTTGGACCACTTTTCTGCAGAGCCATGCTTCTGTAATACATGCAGAATGTGGTGTGGCATTGTCCTGCTGGAATAAGCAAGGCCTTCACTGTGAAAAAGACATCATCTTGATGGTAACAGATATTTCTCCAAAACCTGTTTATATCATTAAGAATTTTGAAAAATGTTCTTCAAAATGAGCATGTATTTAAAAAAAAAAAAACCCAAACACTTCCAGCTCTAACATTTGACATATTGTTACTGCATTGTTTCCAGTGAATTATATGGTTTAAATCATTTGTAAATCATGGCATTCTGTTTTTATTGACATTTTACATATCGTCCCAGCTTCTGTTTTAGGGTTAGGTTTAATAATCTTATGAAAATGTTCTGTAACAATGTTTTCAATAAACTGCTCTGATTTTTTTTTTGTTTTTTTTGTTTTTTTTGTTTTTTTGTTTTTACTAAAACATTTTCTCTATTTAACAAACAAGAAACAGCTTCTATGATGAATTAAGTCTAAACTCAAGCAGGTGAACAAGATTTGTCTAAAAACAGTAAAATTTTGACTTTTGCAATTAACTATGTTATCCAATGTGCAAATAAGACTACAAACCAAACTGGATATCTTATGCCTGCTTTTAGTAGTGTAAAGAATAGTAGTGTAAGAAAAAAAGTGATGAGGTGGAGTACTCATCCCAATTTTGCACTTCTATAAATACAAAGATCTTTCAGTAAACAATTTTAACAATATAAAACTTGCTTATATACAGAAGAGAAACTAAGACAGGCAGGTTACGTAATCATCACTTTTAGATTGACAATCAACTTAAAAATGCAGCTGTACATGCTGCAGTAACCCACAACACTAACACACCCTCACACCCACCACAGATGGGGCATTCATTACGAAGTTCAGTTACAGCAGCAGAATGCATATGCAGACCATTCTAAAAATCCCAACGTGATCCATGTGCTCTCACTTTAACATGTTATACCAACTGCAACTGTAAAAACAAGGGTGGCAGTTATGTTGAAGAACTCTTAAATATGCACAGATGTTAACAGAACAGTAATAGTGAAGCATCAACTTTCTGCAAGAAAAAGACCTAATTTCCTTTGGCCCTGCAGTAGCTTAGCCTCATGCTCCCTTCCCAATCTGGTGCAAAGTGTGTGAAAACTGGTGAAGGGGGAGCACTCCTCTGAAGCCCAGTGGCTGAGAGAGTATGTTACCTTCTTTAAAGCAAAAAGTCATTCAAGGATATGGCCTCTGGGTGTGAAGAACAAAGCCAATGTGCAAGACCTGCGTTCTTTCTAATGGCCAGCAGGAGGCGATTCCACTGATTGCAAAAAGAAGTCAGATTATGTAGAAGTCTATGGGAAAATGAACCAAATGCTCCCTCCAAATGAACCAAATGCTCCCTCCAATGTAGGTAATAAGTATGAGTTTGCTATTTAAATTGCTTTAAATGTAAACATACAAATTATATATCACAACATGATGTTGATTTTGTAAATTATGGCCTCATTTAGAGTAAAAAAGACAATAAAGTCATGTACATTTTGGAGTGTGGCTGCTGTGAACAAGATGTAATACTGCTTCTGCACTTCAGGAACAACTTTTGGAAATAGTCGGCAGTTATTTATTTTCTTGTAGAGAATTCATTGAGAAGACTGAAGGTATCTTCTCTGCAGCTCATCTTAGAACAGTTTCCAATCTCTTATTGTCACTGTGAAGAAGCCAGGCTGCAGCACAGTTGTTAAACCACATCTTATAATTAGTTTTATGTATATATCAAATACAATAGCTAATTAGTGACCCTTAAAAGTGGTAGTTGCTGGGCTCTGTTACCTCTGGACAGACCCCGGCTAGCTACTTTCCATTGTTTCCAGTTTTCATGCTAAGAAAATTTAATCAGCTGTGAAGAACACAAACATCAAGAACAATAGTTCTCAAAATGCTAACCTATTGCTTTAAAATTGTACCCCTGTTTTTAAAATGTAACTGCACAGGACAGGTCAGCCTGGAGCTTGGAGAAACCAAAATACATGTTTTAGTAGTGATCATTTCTGGGATTTATGACAAAAAGTGATGTAATATACAAATATGTGCCAAAACTTGTGAGTTTAAGGCTGTTTCATTCCTCAGTCTTTGTTTTCCTATTGTAAGCCAGCACCATTTTTCTTCCTCTTGCCCTTATAAAGAATTCATTTAAACAAAAGCAGCAATACATTACTAAATCTCAATGAACAATACTCATTGTCAACTCAATCAGCTACGTGTCTCCCTCTTTGAATCAGTGCTGGCATCATCTGTTGTTATTCGCAGCTCTGGAGAAGTGACAGTAACGCCGGCAAATAAAAAAATTTCCCACTTCTGCTTGTTTGGAACTGTGAGAAAACATAATTCATTTTGAAGTATCCCATTCTCCATTCTGCATAAATGATTCTGAAGGGTCAGACCATTCTGACATAGACAGGAAGTAGATGTGCCAAAGTGAGTCAGTCATCCTCCACTGTTGCTCCAGTGACGACACACAAGTCAGGGTTTCTAGCACAGAATGATGACTCACTGTGAGCGCACAAAGACCATCATATTTGGACTCCAAGAAATCCTTTCACGCATTTTCTATCACTGCAAGGAATGGCTGCCACTGAGATGCTGCTGAAAAGTTTGAGTTCACACGACCACCGGCAAGATCAGACCTCGAATCGGTCCGATTTTTAGCAAAATAATAACAACCACATATCCTGAAATCAGCTGCGTTTCAAACCTACACAGACAGAGCGGGCATGAGAAAAGTTTGGACTCACTCAGAGAGGCAGCAGGCTGGAAAGTGGTTACCTCACAGCTTCTAGTTGTCAGGGTATCCAAACACAACAGACCATGAGGACATACCACCAAGAATAGGTGATATTCAGAGAGACTCGCTGTCGACTCCAATTCTCAGCAAGGCCAATGGCGGAGACTGTAGTGAACGGCGGCTTCCACAATCCAAAGTGGGGAGACTCTTTGTGGAAACAGCAAACGTCTGGCTTCTGGAGACCTGCTCTGTGGTAGTGCAGCAGCACAGCTAACACGCTCACACAATCAAACAGCACACAGAGGCTGCCAGCGGATGGCATCCATGCCCGGACAGGCGGGCACAAGGGGGAGGAAGAGGCCTGCAGAGAAAAAGCTGCCAAGGCTCCCCTCCTACCCAGCGTTCCGGCCACCTACGGGAGCGACAGCAGGGGAGAGAAAGAGCCAGAGACACAGCTGAAACTGCGACAGAGCAGAAGAGGAAACACGGGGAACCTAATACTAAAGAGAGAGGGGGGGAGAGAGAGAGAGAGAGAGAGAGAGGGGGGAAGGAGAGAGAAGGCACTCACTGGTCTTTCCATGTCAGCGTTGGGAGCTGGGCTGGGTCCAGGCGAAAGGCAGCCGAAGCGGCAGAGAGGGCTGCCTGGAGTCGATGATCATGCCTTGATCACAATGAGCCAAGTTGGGCAAGCAGCCAAGACGTCTAACAAATGCACAGAGCTCCCCTGTTAACGGATTTCACAGTGCCCACCCGCTCTATCTCTCTCCCTCTCTCTCCAAACCTCCCACCCGCTTGTCCTCTGTGTCTCTCTCCCCTGCTCCCTCTCTCCCCCTATAAAGCACTTGCTCTTTCCCCTCCTCACTTATCCTCTGCTTGAGGCATGCTGGTTAAATCCTGTCACCCTCCAAACATGCGAAGCACTCTGTGAATTTTAAATTAGCACTATTGCTCAAATGACACTGTGATAAACAAAAATTACGAACACCTTTTTTTTCCTATATGTGCATGCGTGTTGCCAAGCATGTAAAATCACGTGCTTGGCAACATATCTACCCTATTTCTTATACGTTTTTCATGCTTCGAACATTGGTGATATGATAATAATTTTAAAATATTTATGCTTTCTTTCTTGTCTAAAAATGTTCATTAAAACTTGCTGATTCCAAAACTGGCACAGCTGGGGTCATTACAACACAAAATACTAGACTGACTTTTCACACTAACCTACTATTAGTGTTATTTTTTATATTACTATAACAAACAGCCCCTAATTTTGGGCTAGCTTGTACCCATAAGTACTAGTCCAGCATTGGATAAATAATTTGCCCTGTGTGAAGGGTTTTTAATTTTCATGGAGTAAAGACAGGAAAGAGATTTGCAGGTAATTAATTTTGGAATGTGGCTATTCTATTTGGGTGTTTTCCAATCTCTCTTAAATTATGTGTGTTTTCATGGTTTTTGCCTGTCATTCTGATAGAGCCTCTTCCCCATCTAAACATGCCACTGTGTAAATCCAGACATCACAAATGAGATGCCTGTGCTGTTTGGTCCCACTGTTGTTTCAATTGCTGTTTCTCCCATGATCTCAAGACTACATGTTGAGAGTACTAAAGAAGCTTCCTAAAGAAAGGTGGGATGAGCGGGGGCTGCATTTCCCACCATTATTCATACACCGCTTCTACCAGAGTCTCCCAGCTGAAGACACACAGCAAACAGGCAGCAGCCTGGCAGACAAATGCCACAGGCATCTGAAGAAGAGCAGCAGCATCACTGAGGTCAGTCACTCCGAGTCAGTGCTCTGCAATTTCCACAGCATTACTGAAACAATCACATCATTGAAAGTTACCACTCGGATTTTTATCAGACTTGAGTCCACATAGCTTTCAATCTACATGGATCAATCCTGCTCACGAGCACAAACTCTTTACTAAACATTTTATGTTAGTTATTTTAGAATGAATGCAGCGAATATTGTACAAATACAGCTCCGGAAAAAATGAAGAGACCACTCCAAAATTATCAGTTTCTCTGATTTTGCTATTTATAGGTATATGTTTGAGTAAAATGAACATTTTTGTTTTATTCTATAAACTACTGATAACATAACTCCCAAATTCCAAATACAAATATTTTCATTTAGAGCATTTATTTGCAGAAAATGAAAAATGGTCAAAATACCAAAAAAAAGGTCCAGTGTTTTCAGACCTCAAATAATGCAAAAAAAAAGTTCATATTCATTTTTAAACAACACATTACTAATGTTTTAACTTAGGAAGTGTTCAGAAATCAATATTTGGTGGAATAACCCTGATTTGCAATCACAGCTTTCATGGGTCTTGGCATGCTCTCCACCAGTC
>VUQI01015229.1:6542-21905 GCA_015106735.1 Paratilapia polleni
GAAAAGTTCACCCCAGTTCTAAGGTTTTATGTATCAGGAGATAATAAAAATAATCTGGTTCTTACCACGTTCTAAAATTATTTAGATACAACCACAGATCAAAATATGACATATTACACCCTATTATTTATTTAACAAAAGCTAAGCCAAAGAAGCAGTGTGTGAAAAACTAAGTACACCCCGTGATTCAGTAGCTTGTGGAATCACCTTTAGCAGCAGTAACGGTTTTCTATATGACTGTCAGTCTCTCACATCATTGTGGGGGAATTCTTTACAACAATGCTTCAGTTCATTGAGGTTTGTGGGCATCTGTTTATGCACAGCTCTCCTAAGGTCCCACCACAGCACTTCAATCGGGTTGAGATCTGCACCTTGCAACACCTTGATTCTTTTGTTTTTCAGCCATTCTGTTGTAGATTTGCTGCTGTGCTTGGGATCATCGTCCTGTTGCATGACTTGATTTGGGCCAAGCTTTAGCTGTCGGACAGATGGCCTCTGAGCATTGCACGGACTGACCTTGAGGTGAATTTGCTGGGACGTCCACTCCTGGGAAGACTGCTGCATTGTTAACACACACCTGAATGCTCCAGACCAGCAAACTGTCAAATATTTTACAGAGGCGCTCACACTTGTTGATGATGATCAGTTAATCGAGTGCATTTGATTAACAGCATCTGACTGCTACTTAGCCTCTTAATTACTATGAAAAAAGTAAGTACTTAGTTTTTCACATGACTGAATACAGTTTTTGTATACCAAGTGGTTCCTAACTTTAGGATCAGAGTTCTCCAGTAGTGACATAGAAGTATATAGTAGCAGAACACAGAAATACTCCTACAAAGTACAAATACCTATAAATTGAACTTAAGAGAATTGATAGCTTAACATTTTAATTCTAAAACATGAAAAGACACCTGCACCGGACCAGAGAGTGTGCACTGTGCTGAGCTAAACACAGAGCATCCTCTCCTCACACAACATTAAGTTGATTAAATACCGTATTTCTCAAACAGATGGCGTCTTTTATCCTTTTAAGGCAGCCAGTTGGAACAATGTAACATAGAAACTGCTGATTCCATCTTCCTGATATATCAGTAAAGCTGTGGGGCATAATCATATACCGTGGGTTTGCTTCAATCTACGAAAACATCTGTTGCAAAATAATGTTTTGTGGAAACTGGAAAGAAGAGTTGTAAAGAGAGACTGCATAACAAATCTAATCTGACTTCTTCTGAAAGTGTCTTATGAAACAGCCACACCCTGAAGTGCTCATCTGGGGGAGCCTTGTTCCAGCCCTGCTCAGTCTAGATTAACACAGGATCAGACTCTGAAAACACTCTGGCACCCGTTTTTTTATTATTGTCTGCTGCTCGGTGCTCTTATGTGTCCCACTGCAGTCCCACCCAGATCCTTACACTAACCTTGAACAACCATCTTGAATCTTAACCTTTAAATACCTGTTGGGATTTCACACTGCTTTCTGCACTGCTGCATCTGGTGTTTTGTGGTGTCTCGTGTTTTGATGGTTCCTTCCAAAAAGGAAGTGTTGGAACGAACCTCTTCCTCTATATGCTCCACAAAAATGCAGTGTATGGAAAGAGAGGAGGAGAGCAGTAAGTGGTGGAGAAGGAGAAGGAGAAGGAGAAGGAGGAGGAGGGAAATTCCATGCTGACACTTATGGATAGGGAGGAGTTTCAGTATTTCTTACAAAACACACATGTAATTTAGCTATTATGCGATTAATTATATAAATACCTAAAGAAAAGCTGAGTCTGGTGGACAGAAGATCTGTATTATGTGGTCACGTTCACACACTGATATCTTCATATTCTATTCAAGTGAGTTTGATCTTCACCACCCCAGAAACTGAGACAATATTAGAAATGTGGCAATTAGCTGTATTAGTATACCTCAATGTCAGTTTGCAATATTTCATACAAAACTGCACTCCCAATTTATAGGGATGGGAAATGAAATCTGGTTCTAAACCACAGGAATGGACTGCGTCTGAGCTTATGAATTCCTTTTATCAACGCTGCAAAACAATCAAATCAAACTCATGGCAGTAGAGCTTTTTCACACCTGAGCCAGATGCGCGCAAGACTCTGTTTCTACACTGGTTTCAGACTCAAAGACTCAAACCTGTGCAGAGCAAAATTTATCAGGACTCAATAATGGAGTCAATAAAGAATCTGACCTTTAAACTGACTCAGATCTTATCAATCGCATCCCCACTAATATGTCATATATTATCTTTGGCTACCTGAATTAGGTAACACAGCCACAGTCTGGGAACGATGGAGAATCCAGATGTTTAGAGGAGTGTTTAAAGATCCTGCAAATACAGTGATAAGTCTTGTTAAGCAACAATCTGAGTTATGCAGAGACCTCCTTGTATGACTTAGCTTTGTGGCTCCAATATGATGCCAATACATAACAAGGAAAAACTGCGGCACTGTGATTTACTGTGCAAAGCACCCAGAAGGTTTTATTTCTCTTCTTCAACTTATGCAGATCCTACAACAAACTGTCTGTTTGCTGCTGTTGACAACATTGTAAACTAAAAAAAATAATAATAAATAGTGGAACACAAGAGAAAAACATCAGCATTCCTCCTCGAGTTCTGACTGGAAGTCATCCATTGCTAAGATTTACATACAAAGCAAATAATGCACCTACTGAACCCAGTGGCCCGGCTGAAAAGTGCTATTACTCATGCAAATGTGAGTGTTTTCCATCTTCCATATGCATGAGTGCATGCACACAGAACATAAGCGACTCCCGTTACTTGTTAAAAATCCTTCCTCCTTGATTCTTTGCACAAAGCAAACAAATCTGAGCCACCAAGTGAAAAATTACATAGCTTCTGCAAAAAGCTCCGGCATATACAGCCATAAAGGTTACTTGCTATGAGTCACTTTGGCTTTATCTTAGATATGCCACTGTAACACTAAATGCGGTGCACAAAAGCAACGACCTTCGGCAACTCGAAGAGCTTTAATACTACAGTATGTGAGGAAATGGTGTGATAGTGTAACTGTGGAGAGCGTGCAAGCTTCAAATAGACTAAAATCAGCAGCTCATTTTCAAGAATTTAAGAGGCACAGGCACTTAGTTTACACATGTACCTTCGCATCAGACCTGAAATAAAAAAAAAAGAAAAAAAAAAAAGAAAGCTCTCATCAAGCAAAATGTAGCTCGTTTTGTGCAGGGGAAGGAAATGTGAAAACGCTTCAAGGACAGGCTGTAAATCAAACACTTTTTCAGTTTTCATAACAAAACAATGGGACGCTTTGCAGCAGGAGAACTACTGTCTTGTGCAGCTGCTTAAAGGGATACACTCTGAAGGTTATTTATTAAATGTATGCTGCTTTTCCGTGCACTTAAGACATAATGCAAAGAGATGAGTTGCCTTTATGGTCTGCGGCACACAAGGGAAAAAAAATATCCATTCAAGATTCATGTCATCTGATTAATCTGATTAGTCCTTCTGGGTTTTGAGAGGAACTTAATCAGTTACTAAATGACTTTCAGTTAACAGCTTTTCTTCACAGCTTTCACTAAAGAAGCTTTCACTACAGCAACACTCTGGATTGGTGTTTGGAAAAGATTACGCGCATCATGTATTGGCAAGAAACGCAAACCAATAAGATGCAGATAGTTTACTTGGCAGCTCCAGGACCCCTGATCTAACGCTGTTCATTACCACAGCGGTATTTTGTGGGTGTAGGAGAGCGTTTAGCAGGCCTTTACTCACTTTCCTGTCCTTCACATCCTCTCCGACTGCTTCAATGACCCCGGAGCCCTCCATTCCCATCGTGACGGGCGGGGCAGGCAGCAGCTCGTACAGCCCCTGCCTGCCCAGCAGCTCGGCGAAGTTCAGCCCGCACGCCTTGACGCGCACCAGGACCTCTTCTGGCTTCAGCTTCGGCTTGCTCAGGGTCTTCACCTGCAGCTTGACTTTGTCGTAGCCCCCGTGGCCTGTGAGGACCAGAGCGCGGGAGGAGAGCGGCTTCTCCTCGGCGGCTGCAGGGCTGCTGCTGCTGCTGCCTGACTCCTGCTGGGGTGCATCCGGAGCAGTCGAGGGAGGCTCATCGGGCTTCTTCTCCTGCTCAGGCTGCTGTTGCTGAGTTGGAGCCTCTTCGCCAGACATGATAACCACTTGTTACGTGCGCTTTGGAGGCTTTCAGGTCAATAGTCCTGCCTGTCTGGGCGTTTAAAAAAAACAAAGACTCCAGGAACAGTGAAAGAATCGGTGTACTGCAGATTTTCTAGAAAAAAAAAAGAAAAAGAAATAAGAGAGTCTTCGCTGCAGAGTTACGTCCTTTGTAAGACGTGTGTGGTTTCCTGCGTGCGCTCCG
This sequence comes from Paratilapia polleni, assembly GCA_015106735.1. NCBI lineage: Eukaryota > Metazoa > Chordata > Actinopteri > Cichliformes > Cichlidae > Paratilapia > Paratilapia polleni. Next base: position 10,904 of record VUQI01015229.1, read on the forward strand.
ATCAACAAGTGACCGACGTCAAGCGTCACACATTTTTTAAACAAGTTCCGGTTTTGATTTTCAAAATAAAACACTTAAACAAATTTTTACTGCCTTTTTTGGCCTGGGAGAAAGACAGTTTAATTCACCAAACTCTCTTGTGAATTTCATCTTCAATTATATGACAACCCCCCCCAAACATGATAGCTTCAGTTCAGCTCGTTTCAAGTTGTGCAGGCAGGACTAACAAAATATTTAAAAACTGCTGGTTGACATTGCTACCCGGTCAAAGAACCAACATCCAAGAAACATAAAATGTCCAAAGGCATGCAATACAATGATGTCCTCCAGAGTCAGTAGCGATTGTTTATTTTTCAACTGATGACACTATGGCGCTTTTTCTGTGTACACAGCACTAAATAAAAAACTTAGCAAAAGACTTCTGTGAGTCTGTTCTGTGTTTTCCCACATGAGCAGACATAAGAAGAACACAATCTACTCAGCACTTTGTGGGTACTCAAAGGTTTTAATAGATAATAGAGAATAAAAATATAGGCTCAATCTGTAACATATAGAAGCTACAGTCTGTCTGACTGCTCTTTGCTTCCACTAACCGGAAAATTTAAACATTTACATTTCTGAATGTAATCCTAAATGGGTTTAACCTGAAATCTGGCAGACCTCACTTCACTTGTTGAATCTGTACAACCAACTGCGAGCCTAGAGACGAAAGCTATCTTTATAATCGCGTTTCTGTCTAGTATAAATATTTATATTTACAAGATTCCTTTTTGAGGTGATTTTTTTTTCCATTGGAAAATTTTTTATTTTAACTGTAAACTGAACTCTCTTCCGGTGTATTTCAGCCTGTAGGTGGCTGACTTGACACAGTTCAAAAAGTGACCGATGTGTGTTGTTGGCAAAAAGCTCAGAGATGAGATCCAGAGAGCCGCGGAGAGCTTCAAACCCCGGACACTGGAGCCCTGGAAAGAGAAGTGGGATTATTTAAGATCACGTGCCAATCAGGAGTTAATAGATGTTATATCTGGTGGATGAATGATGCTCTCAAGTCTCAAAAAGTAGCAACTTTTTGTAATAAAAAGTTGTTTCAAACGTTCATTCAGCTGATTTTGAAAATAGAAGAATCAATCTGGGTGGGTTTACCTGCCATATCCCCATGTAAGTTCGTAACATTTGACGGTATAAGAAAAATAAAGATGATTCTGATGTATTTAAAGCCTTTTCTGTTTCTCCTCTACGTTAGACAGTAGTAGGACATGCTCAAGTTCATTTAAAGATCAGCTCACAATATTGCACTGACTTATTTCAGTCACCCCCAAACACACTCTGTGCACACTCACAAACTGTTGCATCCTGCAGCTGGGTCAGACAGGAAGCGAAGGCATGATAAGGAAGCTAAGAGCTGCTTTTTAAAGGGGCAGAAAAGTCAGACTTCACCATTTCACACTTTGCCCTCATTCAAGCTCAGAGGAAGCAGTCAGTGAAGTTCAGTGCATTATATCTACACATACATAAAGTAGGCTACACACACACACACACACACACACACACACACACCCTGCATACTGTAGACATCCAGTACGTTTAGCCTGGGGCAGGGGTGTCAGACTCATTTTAGTTAATGGGCCACATACAGCCCAGTTTGATCTCAAGTGGGTCAGACAAGTAAAACCATGCACCCATCCATTTTCTTATCTGTTAATCCAGTTGAGATTCGTGTGTTCTTGTATTTTTGAGTGATCTATTTAGAAAACAGATGACAGACAACATGTCTTAAGAAAAACATAAGTACAGTTTCAATAATATATCTCAGTTTTCTAAATTCATTGAGTTTACTGGAATTACTTGTACATTAGGCTGCAATTTACAGATTAGGAAGAAAGGCAGAAAACTTTCATGTGCAGAGTGTTTGTAGCTAAAAAACAAAAATATTTTATGCCTTTATGATTTAAACAGCTTCTCAAGATCTAAAAATACTTTTAATGTTCCTTATATTTACAGTCCTGTGTAGATGGCTAATGTTGACACGTCCACACCATGAATAACAGTGCATTTTATGAAAAACTGGAATACTTAATGAGTTCACTGCAGTTTTCACTCTTTGCAAAGCCATTTAGTGTGTTGATTTGGACCCTTTGGTGGCCTGGTTCTAGCCCCTGGGCGGCATGTTTGACACCCCTGGCCTAGGGCCTTCTCTACACACTCACACACCACAGAGCTGATATAAACATGATGTTAACTGTAAAAACAAACAACTGTGGTATGCTAACTTTGGTGTGAGGGGAAGTGTAAGTGCTTTCAGATGCTCTGTGTTTCTAGACTTCTTTTTGCATCCTCCCACTGCTTGAAAAGTGCTTATCTCTTAACTTGCTTTAACTACCTTTTCTTAACTTAGAGCCATCTACACCTCAGCTGTTGTTGGAGTTAAAGCCATCAGTCTGTTGATTTTGCTAATGAATTAACAGTTAAAAAAAAAAATTAAACAAAACTAGAAGGGCACTCGAAGATCACAGAACGTGGTCCACTCTTCTGTGATAAATCTGAAACCAAACCATTACCTGAATATTATCCCAAAACAAGTCAGATCCACACCGAAGCTTAATGAATTCTTTCTTTGCCTGTGTTCCACCTCTTAATCATGTTTAAATGCATATGTGTGCTGACAGAAAAATCAAAAGAACTGTTAAATTCTGGTGAGGATGCAGATCATTTTTGTTAAAATTGTAATACAGGGCAAAAGATCCACACTCTAAGTGTCTTTCTTTTTCCTTCATATTCAGTTTGTGCAACATACTTTTGTTGCTCCTTTTCTACTGTTGTACTGTAGACTGTACTGTTGAGGCTGTCAATAAATCCTTTTTCCTGTCAACATGACACATAAGAGAATAAAACTGTTGATAAGGCAACATTTTTAACTTTTCCAAGGACAATATGACAATTCTTTAATTTTTTTTAGTTAATTTACAAAAATCGTTGCGCACACGCCGACTGTAGGATTTAGTGTAATGTGGAAAACATGTTTGTCTACGTTTTACTTTTCTTTTTTGACCAGAAGATGGAGCTAACAGGCTTCAAATGTAACCTCTAATGTCTGTGGAGGTAGATCACTGATCTTATACCTGGCAACAAAGTTTAGAATTTAGCTGGCATCCTGTGTTTATATACGAAAGACCAGATTAACCATGCGGGGTAGTTAAACCAGAATCCTTCTGTAACAGGAATGTAAAACCTACCCATCACTAAACTATGAAGCCTTGTCAAGAACGTCTGAGAAATGCGCTTATTCTGCCAGTAATAAAGACATATAAACCCACCTGCACTGACTGGCTGTGAAAGCCTTTGGTGAATATAGTAAGTGTGTCAAGTTAGGCAGAGTCAGTCAGATAAAGACACGAACAGCTGGAAGTTTTCATCTAAAATAACAGGCTATTAGCCTGGTTGTATTGGTACAATAACAGCAACGACTGGCAATGTTAAGCTACTGCTTTACTTTTCTAGCATTAAACAAATATAATAACCGAAGTGTTAGGCTATTGTAAAGCCTAACACTTCGGCTAAGACGCTACACAGACGTTGCTCTCGGCGCTTTAAATTTGAAAACCCAAACAGGAATCTGCTTTTTAATGACGCGCCTTTGCCAGAAAGCACCCCGTGCGCCTCACTTGACTGGAGGAGCAGTGGAGCGCAGCAGCGCACAGAGCATGTAGCCGAAACTACAGCAGACTGTGGAGCTGAAGTTTTTGACCCGGACAGCTTTATTCGGTCTTCAGGGCAAACATTTAAAACCTTTGGAGCTGCTCTTCGACACCCTTCTTGCTGGGAGCTAAATGACAAGAAGGCAGCGACACAGAACCACTCAGTGATACACGGGGCACGATGGAGAGCAAAGGATTACTTCGCTGTAAGATAGTGGTTGTCGGTGATAGCAAGTGTGGCAAGACGGCTCTCCTTCACGTTTTTGCCAAAGACTCGTACCCAGAGGTAAGTCAGCATTTAATAAAGATAAAGATAGACACATCAGTCAAGAACTGCTGCGGCCGCACAGGTGCGTAAAATCCCTGAAACCACAGGGCAAGGTCTCCATGAAGACTGACATTTCTACAGAAACACTTGAAAATGTGAATCATTGTAGGAACCGATTGATATTAGGTTAAATATGTGTCCTGTATTTATAACAATGTGTGTGTGCTTCTTTTTCTTATCGTGGACAGTAAACTGTAAACGAATCTTCTTTTTTTTAGAAAGGTTACGATGTTCTCTTTGTGTATCACAGATTTTTACCAGATTTTTGTTAAGACTTCTGTAAAGGGATGAAACAACATCATGTGGAAAATAACAAGTTTATCGTTCAGTGCCCAGTTGCCACAGAAATTTGGCCTTCGTGCGCTTTTGCGCGCCGTGCGCGTCTGTCGGTATCGGACAGCGCTGGTTTGACCAGAGCAGCCGACGAGCAACACGCTGAATCACCGTCTGGGAGCTAGATGGTGTGTTTATATACGCCGTGAGACTCGAGATATTAAATGTGCATTTCCAATGTTTTATTGTAGTGACTGAAAAGAGAATAAAAGCAAAATAAAATAGTTCACACAAGAAAGAGCTTATCTCTTGAAAAGTAGGAGTCCTACTCCTGTAGTCGTCCTGTAGGCTACTTTACATGAATTTAATCATACGAATAACACATCTGAAGTGATCAGGAAGAACAAAGCTTTTTAAGAATTTTATTTTTGGCAAAAAACAAAAAAACCTTACAGATTATGAATGGATAAATCAATTTTCAGCAAATCTATACACAATGTTCAATACACTAATAACAGGAAATTAGGAACAAAAATATATTTTTTATGTGATAAATGTAATACCCTCTGTATTTAAAGTTTGTCACTCTTGAACTGTTGGGGATAATCAAATCAAAGCTTGTGGAACTAAATTTCAAAACTTGGAAATAGGTCAAAGCTAAGCATTGGCCTCATCTACTTTACACACACACACACACACACACACACACACACACCATCTCATCTCTTGCCTCTTGACATTCACAACTGCACTTACCATCCACACCACAGCTATTTGAATTAATTAGGAATCTGACTGTATTGTGTCATGAAAATCACACCTTTTTAAAAATTTTTTATATGTACATATCATCCCTCTTAGCTTTGATCTAATTTTAGCCACCACACATGTCTCGTTTCAGAATTATGTTGCCACGGTGTTTGAGAATTACACAGCCAGCTTTGAGATTGAGAAGCAGAGGATCGAGCTCAACATGTGGGACACATCAGGTAAGATTCCCGTTCATCTCTTTGTGTTCCCCTTTCAACCCAAGATTATCACACCAGTGTGATGAGAGGTGTGCCGCATCATCAAGCCATGACGAAGTTACTGAAAGAGGCGCTCCAGATTGGCAGACAGCTGACTCCTTGAAGCGTTCAGCAACTTCCAGGCTGTGGGCCAAAAACATGAGCAACCACAATGTGTTAGGATAATCTGTTGAGAGTACTGACACATTTATTTATTTATTTATTTTTTCAAAATGAATTGATTTAATCTGGGATGTAGAAACATAACTTGTGTGTATTTATATAATCTCAGTCCCGCCATCTCCTTCAGAGCTAATGTGACACATTCAAAAGCAGCTGAAGTGTTATATGAGGCCTGTAAGGGGATAAACAGCTTGTCATTCAACACTTACCTACTCCGAGTAACAACCACAGCAGAATAAACACATACAAATGTACAAATGCTAATTAATTGCCAGCATACATGATTTTGGCTAAGGATTTGGCATCTTGACTGAATACATGCAAGATGGCACCAGTTTGTTTGAGATAACAAATGTTCGTTGTCCACTTGTAGCGCTGATAGCTTGCAAAATAGTTGCACTCTTAACGTGTGCACTAAATATCTTTAGACTTACAAAGCTCATATTTTGCAGTTCATTATATATTTTCTAGACTTTCCTTTGGAGAGATGATCAGTCTCCAGGTGTGCATTAACTGTCTCCCTTTGTCAGCCTTTAGGCCCCTTCACATGTCGTTTCTACTTACATAACTCCTAAAAACTTGTTCTCACACAGTCTGAGAGCAGCTTTAATGCACAGCTCTCCATTAACCTCCACCCTTGCAGACATTGAGACCAGCTAGACAAGCTGGAGATTAAGAGCTGCTGCAGCTGCTGAGGCTGGTTTGCAGTGGGTGAGGCCACTCCAATGTGTTTAAACAACACCCTCTGAAATTACTGTCTGGTTCACACACACACACACCTTTCCCCCACTAAAACACTTAAACAGTAATTTACTCCACCTCTCAAAGAAATCCAGTTCATCTTCTTGTGCAACGCATGTGTCATTCAGGATTTTTATTGTGTCATGTTATTGGAATCTCAGCCAAGCAGAGTGGACATGACGCTTCCAGCTGTGAATGAGTTTATGAAGGAGGTGTGAGGTGAAAGAGAGGCCACATGTTTGGCTTTTGTCTAAAAATTCTCCATAAATAAATTTAACAAAAAAACCTATTCCTATTTGAGTATGTGTGCTACTGTGAAAGAGAAAAAGGTATTAGATTTTAATAAGGACTACTTTGGGAGGTATTACAGGAGGATTTACACCATCTTTACACAAGTGCTGAATTTATTAATAGAATTTTATTGATTTATAAAGAAATAATACCTAATTTATTAGTTTTTATACAACGCTTCGGTATAACTTAGAAAGTATGCTAAATGGTACTGAAAGCTGTAAAGAAGAAAAGATTCTTGTAGCACCAGTGCTTAGAGGAATAGTTCTGAATTTCTGGGAAATATGTTTATTTGATGACTTGACAAGAATCAGATGGGGAGATTCATGCTGCTCTCATACTTGTGCAGTAAGTATGGAGCTACAGGAAGCAGTTGGTCATCTTAGTTTAGCATAAAGACTAATAAAGACAAGTGGAAGCAGGTAGCCTGGCTCTTTCTGAGGGTAATATTATTTTTCTACTAGCACCTCTAGCTGAAACTCACTTAATAACTTACAGAAAATTAAAAGCCAAAGTGCTGCTGCATTCAGCCAAAAAATATTTCAGTGCATAACCCACCACAACACCAAGTTTTTAGTTGTTTCTCTGTCTCAAAGCTCTAAGCTCTAATGCTTAGCCAGTTTTAGATGAGCATACAAATAAATGGGCCCTAGCTTGGCACAAACTGACTTTAACGCCATTCAGCTCTTCAGCTGTAGTAGTTTATGGCAGGTGATCCAAGTCTGACCTGAGCTGGCTTCCTCCAGTTTTCTATAAGTGAAAAGGAGATGTGTGTTGCCTTGCAGCGTCCCTGCCAGCTATTCTGGTTTTGTCTCAGGAGACAGGTGCATTGGCACCTACATCAGTATTCCCCCTGGTACCTGCTGTGTCTTACTAATAGCTGAACAGGGGGGTTACAGTCACCCAGTGTGCTTACGTGGAAGCTTTTGTGTATACTCTGCTGTAATACCCTCGAGTTTTTAACTTCTTCTCCTACTTACTTTATCTTTTCTTTATGCAATCGCAGTTTGGTGAATATATACATGCTTTAGCTGATGTGTGTGTGTGTGTGTGTGTGTAATCACGGGCACGTGCAGGCATGTGCAAGAGACAAGCCAGGCGAATATTTGGAAGCATTCAGTTTGTCAGTGTGTGTAGCGTGCCAGTGTTTGCCGTTTGTGTGACAGCAGGTGAACTGACCCAGTGGGAATGAGATTGTGGATGCAACTTAGACTCTATATAAGCTTCATAGAGAACAAATACTGTTGTTTCAGTGTAAAATGTAAGTCATAATTGAAACTATTGTATTATAATGACATTCAAAAAGACTCATCACACATTTTAAGCTATGAAGCTAGAGCTCCAGTGTGGATAACAGAGGAGAAGATAAGAAGAGAAGGAGCATGTTGAGTTGTTGTAGAGACTCACAGATAGGAGAGTGTGTTAGGCACGGTGCCAGAAGCAGCCTCTGAGCTGCCCACTTATTGTGCAGAAACAAACAGTGGATTTAATTAATCAGGCACTTGCTGTGTGACCGAACACTTGCCCCCTGTCTCTTTCATTCTTCATCTTGCCACACCACCCACTGCCTCTTCAACCTCCTGCCTCCCTCTGGAACATCCAAACATGCTCGTAGTTTAAACTCCCTCCCTCGTAGGTAAACTCTTTCTTTCTCCCAAACTAAACTTTACCCTGAGTTTATTCTCCGCTAGCTCCCACGCTTCCTCAGTCTTTCAGTCATTGTCATGTCGTTCTGTTTCTGTCTTCAGTCATGTGGTGCTGCAGGTGACACCAAGTTGAGATTAGGATCAGAAAAATGTTAGTCATGCTCATTCTTGGCTCTGGGAAAAAAAGACACCTTCTTCTAAAGGTCTTTAAAAGGGCTTGTCTGATCATATCACAGTTGCTATAGAACTAAAGATGTTAAAATACATTTTTCTGAGCATTTTAAGGAGTTTTCATTATGTTATAAAAGGGCATTCAGTCAGAATATCTAGCTAAGAGGCAACATGGCAAAAATGAGCTTTGGGCCCTAACTGAACTTCATTGGCATGGCACCACATAACCATATCAGTGGAAACGAGATATATATATATATGTGCATTGCATGTATTGTAGTTAGAAAATATTAATCACAGTATTTTTTATGGTTGCCTACAAAACAAGGTCCCAAGATTGCCAACCACAGGTATCTGGACTCTGGAAAAGATTGCAAATGTAAACCTTGTACTTTACCTATCCGACTTTAGTGTTTATGTAACCAATCAACAGTGACTGTATAGCTACGTCAAAGTCAGTCTCATTGGCTCTAGCACAAGAAGATGATACACTCTGTCTGATTTTGAATCACTGATGTGGTGCCTTGATCCAGAGGTCTTGAACAGAGCTAGCTTTTTCCAAAATCTGTCACCTTCTATGGTTTGATTAGTATTTGCATATACACAGATGAGCTTTGACTTTAAGTAAACATTGTAACACTGACCATTTTGTTACAATGCAAGGTTCTGCAGGGAAACCTTTGGTCCTGGCTTTCATGTGGATATTACTTTGATACTTATTCACACCTTCCCATGGGAATGGCACTCCTGCCACACTGCCTTTGCAAAGGCATCACGGGCTAGCCCTAAAAGTCTAGTGCCTATACCCTGATAGATCATAGATGTTTTTTTGCTAGCACCATGAGGGCGGTAGGCAAGTGGTTTTAATATTTTGGCTGCTCAGTGTGAGTTTTTAATCTAATTCATCTTTGTAAGAAGCCTCTGCAATCTTTAATGGACAATGAATCTCTTGGAGTCATCAGATCACAATAAAACAAAACTAGAAAAAAAAAGTGGTCTAAAATTGCAAGCATTATTGATTATGATGACACAGCAGTTGTGTAGCAAGAACTTGTTACTCTTCAAATAAAAAAATAAATAAAAGTCCTTAAAATCTGATCCCAGCTGACCTAATTTGCCATAACACAGTTTATATGTCTCGATTTGCCCTTCTCTGCAGTTTTCTCTTCCTCCCTTTAATTTCATCGATTCTTTCTAATATCCCCTCAGGCTGCCAGCCTCCCACCAGTCTCCTTCTCTTTCTCCGTTTCCAACAAGTCAAGGTCAGGAGTCCCACTGTACTGGGGCCGTGCCTTCTCAGCACTCTTGCACTTGATTAGCTTACCTTGCGTTTTCTTTGTCTACCTCTCTATCCGTCTTTATGCCTCTCCCTCACTTTTTTTCCTCATTTCCTCTTAAAAAAAACCCAGAGTCCTTTCGTCAGTGCATCCTGGCAGGCCAGATACCACATATGGCTCACTGTAATCCATCTTTATGTGCAGTGACAAAAAGAAAAGATTTGGTACTCAGTATAAGTGTACTATTGATTGATCTATATCTCACTAACCATCCTGAAACAGCAACAAATGAACCTTATCCAGCATGCACATAAATATTTGGACAGCGACACAATCTTTTTAATTTTGCCTCTATACACCTTCACAGTAGATTTAAATCAAACAGTCAAGATATGATTGAAGTGAAGACTAAAATAATTTAAAATTTAAGGATTGTTTTTAATACTTGGATGAAAATCCTTTGCAGCCAATGACTTCCTGAAGTCTAATACCCATGGGCATCTCCTCCCTCGAGATGAACGCCAGACCTTTACTGCAGCCACCTTCGGTTGCTGCTGTCATGGATTGCTGTGTGGCAGGCAGGAGGTGGACCCAAATGCAGGACTCTGAGACAAAACTAACCTCAAAAACACAGCTTTATTGCTGGAAGTCCAGGAAAATAACTAAGTACAAAAACAACTCAAGAACAGGGTTAGGAAACACAGAGGCATGGAAACACACAGCTATGAGGGACGACACAACAAGGAACAGAGGCACACTGATGACTTAAATACACAAGGCAGGGTAATCAGGAAGAGTGGAAACAGGTGGAACACATCAGGGAAGACGAGACACAGCTGAACTAAATCTGGAAAGACGATGCAAAGGAAGCAAAACTGAATACAAGACACAGAGAACCACAGCAGCCAAAATAAAACAGGAAATACTAAATACCAACACAGAAACAGAGACTTGACTGACATGGGGAGCACGGGAGGAGGCAGGATAAACTGAAAGATGGAAATACAATACTAACAAACTATAACCATGAACAGAAACCAGGTAGCGAAACTAAAACAGAGGACTCGAAAAACAAAACTAGAAGATAAATACAGAAGCTATACAAAACAAAAGATAACAAGACTTGTATCTTCATAATACAAGGAACAGAACAAAACACAAACACCAAGACCTGACAATAGGGATCACTAAGAAGGCTAGACTGAAAATGTAAAGTGTAAACTAAGAACAGAAAGACCATACAAACTGAACTCGGAATGAAAAATTATTATAAATAACAAAACTCAACCTGCACAAGTAATAAGACTAAAACTCTAGGATAACGAATAAAGAGCGAGTCAGAATCAAAATGGAACATTTAATAATAAACAGAATCAGAACATTCAAAACT
>VUQI01015253.1:6888-34984 GCA_015106735.1 Paratilapia polleni
AGGGAAAAAAAAAAAAAAAAAGAAGGAAAAAAAAAAAAAATCCCGAAAAAAAAAAAAAAAAAAATAAAAAAAAAAAAAAAAAAAAAACGTGGAAGAAATCCATTAAAATGACAACGGACTGAGGATAATGAGAGCCGTTATCGCTTCACTGGAAGGTCATTCCCGAAAAACATATAAGCAGTGCGCAGACTATACGGATATTTGGAGTACAGAGAGTCGACTGCAAGTGAAGACCCCGAAACAGTGAAACATTGTCCCGGCTTTTTATTTCCAGAAAGGCATGGGGGGATTTAGATCTCGACAAGGCAGGTGAGTCATTTCATGAGACTTGATGAGCAACTGAGGGGAAAAAATTAAGGCTGTCTGCGTTGTGAGTGACTTAGGAAGATGCAGGGGAAACAGGGTACATCGGAATACTTGGATTTAAATTATACGACTTAAGCTTCTATTTTTTTTTTATTGAAAAGATTAAGAGTGGGAGCTGTTTTGTAACGCAACATCGACGCAGCCCTCTAACCCGGCACGGAGGCACGTATACTTCCAAAACGCATTTGGATTTTGTGAGTTGCACGGACTACCCCGAGTCTTATTAGAGGCAGGGATTTGGACGCTGCTAACTGTGTATATCTTTTCCTCACACTGGCATATGTAGCACGTTGTAATACCACTGCACAGCAAACGTCAATGCAGAAAATAAATGCTTGTGATAGACGTCCTGAGCACTTGTTACTTGGGCATAAAGACATCTTGTGCGCGTGATGGGCGCAAGCTCTGTCTCATTGCTCACCCTGTAGCAAAAACGAAAATGCCAAATGACTTGCGTTTGTGCAAAAAAGGAAATAGCAAGCTCTAAACTTTAGGATACATTTGGCAAAGAATTGCTGAATTAAATTGCGCAGGATGAAATCAGAGCTAAGATTTTTGAATGTGAGTGGGGCCAGTTTGTACCAGGCTATAGACCTCTATCTGGTATGAGGAGGAGCAGGATAATCTGCCACGGGGATACATGGGGATCCCCAGTTTCCTATTCCTTTTTAAAACATTTTCTCCTAATTGATTTCCTTGGTCGTTTGTGGGTGATCAGATGGCTAGCTCAGTGTTAGTATTTATAGAAGCTTCAGTGTGAGTTTGGTTATTTAAGGGTATTTTCCATCATATAGTGACAGATTCAGCTCAAAATAACATGTTATGATTGTGGTGGATATATATTTTATTCTAATTCCCATTCATCACTTAACTATATTCATTCCTTTTAATATTTTGTCTTATTTCACAACTCTAATATAAAACTCTATTACTGCTGTAAAAAGCTAAGCTTTTTTTAATCTTTAATACCCATAAAACCTGTAAAAAAAGAAGAGAGTATATGGTGTATAAAGTAGTGTGATGATCTTGTAGGCCACACGTGTACTTTCTTACAGTGTGAAATTCCTGGACACATGGCATAGGAAATAAACTGCAAATAAATAGTCTTGTTGTTATCAATGGCAGAAAGAATAATGAAGAGAGAGAGTTGAATTCCAAAGAGAGAGGAGGAAGTGGAAATGTCAAGCAGGAGTTGTCATGGTGATTAGTTGAATAACCAATGTGTCCCTGAAACCTAAACATTTACAAAATGATTCAGCCTTTTACTTGGCATGCAAACTGGCCTGCATGCTATTGATAAAAGAAGACCCTAATGGGTAATAATCACACAGACACAGATTCCTAGTTTTTGTTGCACACATATTAAAACCACCTTATGAAATTTGATTAGGACTCCTTGAATTTCGATTTGATTTGCAAGAAAATTGTGTTTGTCTATATTGTATGTGGCTCTTCAATATCAAGTGAAGAATTATGCATGCTGGTGCTGCTGCTATTTGTGAATTCTCTTTCTGACCCTTCAGTGTTTGCATTCCAGTCAAGCAAAGTGCTATTTTTCAAGTTCCCTGCTGTTTTAATATCCATTCTTCAACCCTTTCTCTGAATTTTTCTGGGATGTACTTCAGCTGTGTAACAATCGTGGCAGCTTAATTTACAACAAAAACCAAGCTTTCGGATTTCTGCCGTTGGAGAGTAATTACAGAGAACGCTGCTCGCCCGATGTGTTCATTTGCTAGACAGATTACACTGGAAGCGCTGGGCCATCGCGAAGCGGTCAACATGTGATCACTGACAGGCACACATGCTGACACACTCCTATAGACACACACACACACACACACACACACACACACAAGTGCAGCATTGAGTCTGTTGTTTACCCTGTGAGTCTCAGGGCTGCTCAAGAAAAGCTCCATGAGACTCTCTGTCTACTGCAAAGGTCAGCGAGGCTTCGTGCTGACCTAACGTGAATACACCTGAGTATGTCTTGGCCTGACTTAACATGGATGAGCCGCTCATTGGTCTCTGGCCCGAGAGGCCTCTTGTTCTTTAGCCTTCAGTTTCTCTTTAAGCATGATCTCCTTATTGCTTTCACATCCAGACACATGGATAGAGGTGTGCAAGCACATGTGCTCCTCTGTGTATACGGAGCGGTGTGTTGTGGCACATATAAGGAAGGCTGTGGAAGGTTATTTGTGTTTTCTAATATTCTTCATTGCGTTTGACGTGTTGTCTTGAAGCAGCAGGAGCAGGAGCTGAATAATTTCCCAAATGGATACCTCTGACCTTCTGAAAATATGTCCTATCACTGTTTATCCCGCAGCCAAGGAAAAGCCTGTCATTGTTCTAACACTGTTCTCACAACTTTGCAACATCATTCAAACAAAAAGAAGAAGGGAGTTTTGATGTTTTTGAATTTAAAACAGATTAGCTTATTACCACATTACCAAGCAAGCAAGACAGTTGGCTTGGTTTGACTTGACTGTTGCTCTTGAAGATGCACAGTCTACCAAACAGACATAAAGTTTACAGGCTTTGTTTACTTTTGAGACTCATCTAGAGAGCAGATTTAGTTTTTAGGTTATTGCTACTTAAAATGTAAATGATTCTGAGTCCTGCAGGGTCTTAATTGTCTTACACAATGGCTGCAGTGCAGAGACCTCCGAAAAAAGAGTTCAAATCTTCTAAAACCAAGTAAGACTCTGCATCGTGACGTGTCAACTGAACTCTTTCTCTGCCCTTCGCAGACATGGCTGTACAGTGACTAATGTAGGAGGATCAACTTGTCTCTTCGTATTTGCTCAGGAGGATGTGCCTTCATCATCATTAAATCACACTCTTTATGGCTGAATTGGCCCTTATTGTTTCTATTAAATATTAGTCGAAACAAGAGGCAATCCTCTATACACTTCTGTCACAGTCATTTCAATAATGAATAAGACATGTTTGTTAAATCAGTTTTAAAAAAAAGATGAAAGTATGTTTGTTAGACTAGCAAAATGGTTTTGGCCTGCGGCACAAAGATATGCCTCAAGTCTTCTGCACATAACATATTTAACTGAGATATTACATTGTTCATGGCCCAAAAACATCTCCCCTGACTAACAGGTTTCCCTGCCAAAGACCAATGTCTGCTTAGTAAACAAGATTCTTTTGGACATCACCATTCTAACTACAAAGCAGATGTCACACAGTATGTCTCCACTCACTGTCTGCCAGAAGTTATCTACTTATTAATTATTTATTAATTAGTCAATTTAATCTCAATAACACACAGACCAAGGACAAAGCCTACTGAGTTATAATCAGAGACAACCGAACATGCAGCAGCAGCAGCAGCGAGGAGCTGTTTTTGATTGTTTTCCCTTTTAAATGAGACTTTTTAAAAATGCACCACATGGAGGAAGACAGCAGGAATGGGGTGTGGAAGACAATCATGATATGGGAATGCAAAGTTGTACTTTAAACTTACATAAGCTTATATAAAGTTCAATTCATTTCATTCATGTGTAACATGCAAACATAAATGACCTTCTTTTTTTTTGCCATGGCATACAAGAATCAATCCACTGAAGCAGTGTGTGCATGTTTTGCCTTCCAGTGACTTTACTTTGAGAATCCGTTGCATTTATTTGCGGACTGTGACTTGCATGCTTGCTGCATGTATGGTATACCAGCTACAGTTCACATGTATGTATAGATTTCTGTGGCTGTGACTAGTGAGTCATACACTCCTTTGACAGACCACATATAAGGCTTGCCAGCTCATTTAAAATTTAAAATATCTGTCAACTGTCATAATATGTAAGGTTGGCCTGAAATGAACAAAGAAATAGTCATTCTTTCTGTGTGTTGTGCTTGACAGGGGTGAAACCCTGCCTGTTTGTTTTCAAAAAGTCACCTTAATCCTTATGATTTAAATCGCATTTTATTTCACGTAATCCACCCTGCAAATATAGAGACAAGTGACAGGGAGTCAACACGTTTTAATCCCAGGGGATGAATGTTACTGTCCAGGTAAAGTTTAAGTGGCAGAGTGTGCCTTTCCTCTGTCAATTCCTCAGCTTCTTATCCAACTAAGCAATCACTAAGCCCCTTTCTCTCCTCATTTTCTTAACATGGAGTGAGTATTGTGTGGGTCTGGCAGTACACAGAAACACGGGGACGTCTAATTCATGGGGTAAATTAGTGGAGATAAGGCCTGAGTCAGTACCTCCAGCCTACCATAGATCCCCCGGGGCAGGCTCTTAAGGAGCTTAGTAAAAGCCTGTCGTATGAAGACATGACATGGAGCTGGCTAAATGGGCTACGTTGGAGTGTCTTCCATCAACCTAATATTCATATATGGGTCACTGTCGTTCAAGCTTAATCCCATTCAATTTATTCACTCTTGGTTATTAATTCAGAGTTTTAGAAAAATATAGCACCATGTGCAAGCTAGGTGAAAAAAAGGTGTTTTAGTGTTTCTTTAATGTAGCTGTGCACCAAAGTGACAGGACACTTAGGCCTACTCATAAGGCCATGTTGTGTAAGACTATGAGTTTGTGCCACCAAATCAATAATGAATGCTGGTTTACCCGTAGTAAAAGAACAAGAAAGAGCGCCTCCAGAGTCACTGGGTCACATACGCTGGGGAAACAATTAGAGGCTTCTTTGCGCTTCACAGTGCTGCAGCTTGTTTTTTCTCGTTTTTCCTTATCCTACACGCATTTCCCATAATTTTTCTCTAGGGTCCGCCAGCATGTCTGTTCCGCTGTTGAGAAATTACAGACATCGGGTGCGAAGTCTTTTCCAGCCAGAACTACAAAAGGCCATGTCAGGTCCTTGTGATATATGTGGGGACATGTGAGGTGGAAAGCATAGTGACGGATAGGACACCAGTCTTGCGGGTGTGTGTTAACCTCATAATGCTGACAGATTACAGATTTAAATATTTTAAATCTCACAGAGCACATGCTCTAGTGATGAAGAGAGTGGAAATGACTGCAGTAATGCAAGAGATTAATAGAGATCCTTCCTCTCTGTCCCCCACACACGTACTCCAACACACACAAACTTTCCATTGCTACTGTTTGGCCATCATATACTCACAGATCTCTGTTCTACAAGTAGGTTTTGAATTACAGTTGCTTTGTATTCTTTAGTATAATCTTTTTCTTACTTTCCTCTTTTCCTTTGCTTTTGCCTGTTTCACTTGCACAAAAAATGCATACATCTGTTGCTCTGGCAAACAAATATTGAAGTTTTGTTTTTTTTTTTTGTTTTTTTAAATTATGTTTGAGATTTAGCAAAATGTTGACATTGAGTACAGCACCAGTGTCATGTTGCCTCCTCTCCCTTATTTCTTCCTTTCTAAAGACAGTTTGTAAATAATGTGGACACATTTATTTGCATCATTTGTGTTTTTTTAATCTGAACTTTTCACCGGTATTTTTTACAATGTGCAGACAAGGCATTAGGCACAGATACGAGTTGTTCAAAGCTGTAGCTGACTGAGGTGCTATCTTTTTGGCTGTTAGTATTCATTTCACTATGCTGGACACTGAGGAGTGTTAAGGCCAGTTGGAAGTTATGTGTGGGCTTTTGTTTTGTTCCTGTGCAATTTGTAGAAACACTACAACCAAAATTTTTATCAAAACCTCCAAAGTAAATAATTAACTATCATTATTTCTTTTTTAATATGTTTTAGTAAATATTTTAATTCAAATTCAGTATTTGTTTTTAGCCTCATGTCTTTGTAACATTCATCGTCTGTTATAGAATCACTATTATGACAAAAGATGAGAGCTGAGTATAAAAACTCATGTGTAATGTGTGTGTAATTGCAGAATATAAGCTCTTCCTCAGGTCATTAAAACCCCCAAATTCCCCAAAACAAAACTGAGCACAGGTCCTTCGTGTCTGCAGTGCTAACTTTGTCTCTGCCTTTACTTGTGCTCACATTTCCTCCACATCAAGTTGACTGGAGACTGAATTGCCTGTAGGTGTGAATGTGAGTGAGTGGTTGTTTCTGTGCTATCTTTTTGATGGGAGTCCACTGTGTCTTGATCTAGTTGTGGTGCAATGTAGTGTAACAGTTCTAAGAATGAATGAATAAATAACATTTATATGTAAATTGAATATCATATAAATATAATAACATAACATTGAATAAATACATAAAATACAATATTACCATTTACAGGAATAAACCATTACGTAAAGCAGTAAAACGTAAGCAACTGAATCTAATCAGGTTCTCTTAATAATGCAGAGTTATACAGCGTGAAAGCTTTATAAATTTGCCTTAATGACATTGTAAACCCTCTACCTTAATAGGATAGCACCTACTTTGGGACTGGTTTATTTTGGTGCTTACATGTAGACCTGCTCCTGACTGTCATCTATTTATATCTCTTGCCAGCTTGGCAATGCTTTCCGATAGCCTTTCCCTTTCAGAGAAATTCCTCCATCAAGCTCAGGGCCCATCTGTGCCCATATTTCTCCCAAAAGGAGCCATCCTCCACAATTATAGCTTTCTTCCAATGATACCATCATCATGCCATCACTCTGTGTAAGAACAGACTCCAGGAAATTGACTTGATATTAATCTGACAAAATTACCAAGAAAGGAAATTAGACTAGGGAATTTTCTCTGGCATTGATTGTGTTTTCAACACAAGATGTACACTTTTCATGGTTCTTAAAGTTTAAATAATATGGCATTTAGCTGACTGGAAAAGTAAATGAACATAAATAAGAAAATAGTTTCTTTGGCCTAATATGTTCTCGTTTGATTTGCTGCTGCTCATTACAATGATATGGATCCAGATTTACCTGCGAATCTGGGTCATTACAGAAATAGCCTTGCGACTTACTCCCCCAAGATGGCAGCTGTGATGAATTGGTGGCTGTAGGTCACTATGACAATGGCTTGAGTGAAAAAGTGAGGCAGAGGGGAGGAGCTCAAGATTTTGATGAGTTTCTGGGTTTGAGGTTTTTAAAAAGTTTTGTTTCTGGGGAGTGTGGTGATGTGGGCAAACACATAAGACTAGGGAGGAATCCTCTAGGCGCTTTTCTGAGCCTTTAAGTAGCACAGATTTGAGGGTTTTGCTAAAACGTCCCAAATTATGCGTTCCAAAAGCCCATAATCGCATATTATTTGCAGAAAGCTGTAAATATGTGGGTTGCTATTTGAACTTTGACTGTTAACAAACTGTATATTCATGAGCTAAAAGTAAATACAGCCTTATGCTTTCACTGTCCACTGCAAACCTGAAGAGTCACACTTGTGCCCTGTCTCTTGAGTCATTACAGCAGCAAGGTAGATTTGGGACAAGAGACTCCAGAGCTGTAGTTTCTCTCGTAGTTCCATTGCCCTGGGCTCACCGTGAATTTCAACCCGGTTTAAGTACAGGTGTTGAATGACATAATAGTGGTGGGCAGTTCAGTCCTGAAGCTGAAGAGTGAAATGATACTGTTGGATAGAAATGGTTCTCTGAGAGTAGCAGGAATGGAGAGGGGATCAGAGAGGATAAGAACAAGGACAGAAGGAAGAGGTGAGATTGAAAAGAAACAAGAGGAAAATGGCTAGGGTGGAGAAAGATAAGCCTGGATAAGCCTTTTGACAAGTGAGCTCTGGGCTGGAGAAAGCCAGTCAAACAAAAATCTGCCACATTTGTTTTATTCATGCTGCGGACAACTACAGCTTTACTATCTTTTTTTTATTTTTTTTTATTTTATTTTTTTTACACCAGTACACAAACAACAAGCAGAATACAAATCCTAGTCAATTGTATCCTGGAGTTTATCTTCACTCCTTCTTTTATTTTGAAGATTTTTTTTTTTTTGATTGAGGCAGATCTCAATGCCATATTGAAACTTACTAAATGATTCAACGTTTTTCTGACACCCCAGAATTTACTGGCATCCTCATCCCGTATTCTCTTTAATCACATCCTCTTTGAATCCAAACCTGCTTCACACAAATTTTGTGCATTTAAAATTCTACAGAAGCCCTAACTCCAAAGCAAACAGTGACAATAAGCATTTATTGTCGAAGCTTTTTGGAAGCCTGGCACCCAGTAATATGTTAACTAATGGGATGTCCAATAGAGTTATTTGCTAATGCGGCTGAAGAATAACAACCAGACAGGATATTGAATTTAATTCTTTGAGCCTCTTCTTGATTTGTATGACTGAGCTATCTCCTAAGTCTACTTCTGAAATAAATGAAGAAGTGTATATTTTACAGTGCAAAAGGCATCAGAACTCTGCAATAGTATAGATGTATTTTAAGAGGGCTGCCAAACTGCTACACATCATATTACATGATTGGATGTTGAAAAAATACATTACGGAAAGTCACGAGCCATCCTACACACACACTTACACACTGCAGCTGGAGAGTCCTCAGGGTTGATTCTAATGATACCCATGTGATTTATCCAGCAGGTCCACGATCAGTATGTATTAAAAAAAAAAAAGAATCCAGAACTGACCTAATAAGCCATATCTTTGCCTTTGTTTCCCACTGTGCTTTTTGAAAGAAGAACGAATGAAGAAACCTTATCTCAAAGGACGATGGAAATGTGACATATTTCCTCAGGGGTAATTGTGCTTTGTGTCTCCATGGCCCACTTTTCCTTTATATTGATGCTTAGCTGCACACAAATGACAAACAGCTGCATCACACGTAAAGGTCTTTCTAGTTCAATCCATTAGCAAAGGTCCAGAGAAGACAACTTGAAAGCAGAATATCCTCCGCTTAGAAAATGTTTACTCTTTGCATTTAATTGTTGAAAGCACTCGTCAAATTGGGTTAAATGAGGATCCTCTGTTTCCCTTTTAATCTGAAACTTGCACCCCATACCCATGCAAAAAACAAAATGCTGCTGAAGATAAAAAGCAACCAAAACAGTAGAGCACGGATATAGTAGTGAATGGCTTATAGAGGATATTTATGTAATCTGGGGGCACCAGGGCTGACTCAAACCCGACTCAGAGCTGCTGTTGCAGAGAGAGGCCCAAGGACAGTAGCACATTTTCTAAATCCCTGGTAGACACAGAAAGTTAAGACAAGCAGTGTTGCAATAAAACAAAGCCCAACCCATTTATCTGAACATCCCACACAACCCCTGGCCCAGATTTACAGCCCTGGGCATCGAGTGCTACCAAATCTTCTGGCAGCCACTGCCTCAGATATTGATAGGAAGAGCGAGAATCCCACCAAGGAATTCTGAGCTGGAACCTCCCAAAACATGAGCAGTCCCTTAATGGTCTGGAATCACAGAGCAAAAGAGTATGATATAAAACCTTTTGCACTATAATGACGTTGTAAATTGGAATAACTTGTCATTGATTTTCTTCTTTTTTTTTTTTGCTCTTGCTCTGAACCTGTCTAGCAACTATCTATTGCTGTGTGGCATTAAGAGTTTATGGATTGTTTGACAAAGCCAGGTCTTTGATGAGCATTTGTATCCTCCGGAGACGGAACACAGACGCTATTCCATTAAGAGCAAAATGCCTTTTGAAAACAAATAAAAACAGGCCCTCTCTCATCATTACATCTAAAGCGCTTAATCCTACACAGAGGAGGCTCTCCTCTTGCACTGAAAACCTTTTCTTTGCAACCATCACATGTGGATTTCTTTCTTGGAGCATGTCTGCATACCAATTCCGCTAACCTCTGGAGGAAGAGGGCAATCATGCATATCTTTAGGCTCTCCCTAAGGTGCAGATGGAGATTTTTTTTTTTTAATTATAGAAAAAGTGAGTGGTGAATTATGGTAATGAAAAAGTGTAGCACTGAGTTAGAAAGGAGCATTAAGTGTAACAACAAATGCTTTGGTTCCTGAAAACTTAGAGTATTGCCTTCCTGTGCTGACATAGAAGCAAACTTTGAATAAAAGCTGGAGTACAAGTTTCTTTATTATTTTTCTCACCATTTTCGCAAACATATATAAAAAAAGACAAAACAAATCACCCCAAGCATAAACACATACTGAGATGTACCTACACAGACCAGTGTTCAGAGTTTCTGTTCACCACAGGGGTAAGTATTGTTAATAGTTGACATGCCATTTTGGTCCTAAGGGCACTGCTTTTAGTGTCTATGAAAATTGCGGGAAGGCCTTGTAGTCACATGAAATTTTACAGCAGTGCATGGAGGCACTTTCATTGTTGTGTTTGCTCCTTGCAGAAGCTCCAAGGCTCTTAAGCTAGAAAACAACAATGGCCTCGTTGTTCTGTCTCCTCTACATTCATGCCTGGTAAAAGGAACATAAAACTCCCTTCCCTCTGTGAGCCCCTGCTAGTTGCACTCGTATCGGCGCAGTTCAGGCACAGAGGAATAGTTTTCAAAGTGTCACCGTTTAGGGCATGGTTTGGATGTCAGCAGTGAAATGAATAAATAATGTGCCCTCAAGTTTCATTTGATGTAGCGGGATCTGATCTGATATGACTTTTCTTTCGAGCTAGCTAACATCCAGATGTTAGAGGAAAACCTTTTTTTTCCCCCTCAGGTTGCTAATGAAACATGGAACAGGAAAGGATGTTTATAGTTGTTTTAACAAAAAAACCTGAAAATAAAAAATATTAAGAAAAGGGATGAAAAGAGGCAGATCAGAGTTTATTTTATAAGAAAAAAATGATTTGGAAATCAGTGTAGATACGTGATCAAAGTTACACACGGGTTCCCATACAGTATCTACAGTATGTGTTGTGATTGCTCTGGGCTTCTTTGGTGCAGAGTAGGCACAGAATAGGAAGAGAGCTTCAGCATGCAGTGTGTGTTTGGTGCAGTTTTTGAGGAAGTGCAGACAACCCGAGGCCAAATTTGCCTGCAGTGTTTGGACATGGCCTACTTCTAAGCGTGCAGTCATTAATGTGGTCTTCTACTCTGCTTAAAGTGCACAAATGGGATTTTAATTCATACCATATGCAGAGTGTCTGTTCTGTATCTTTTCATTACATTAAATTCAAATATTTTACCTTGGTGTACATATGGTGACGTTAAAACATCACTGGTTTCAGAGAGTTGTAACATCCTGTCTTATAATACAACCTTGAGTACCCTCAGTATGCTGCTGTATCTGAGGACGTATGTGTTTAGCCTACCCCTGTCTTATGGACTTTGCAGTGCCTGTGTGTGTTTGAATAATGTCCTGCAGGAGACACTCTAAGTACAACGTCTAGGACTTAGGCGTCAGCAGTAATATCAGGGCAACCTCTCCTCTCCTCTGTGTGCAATGGCATGGGGATATTACAGCATTAGAAAGCATGAATTATAGCCACATTGTTTAGCTCAATGTCAGGGGACATAGACGTGTTTCTGGTATCACCATGGCATCAGTCAAAAGCCAGAAAAGAAGAAATTAAAGATTATGAAATGCTTTTTAAGTACATCCCTCTGCACGCTGTTTTTGGACTCTCATGATAAATTTAAGCCAATTTCACTGAATAATAGTGTATTGAATTAGGATGCCACATTTCTCACAAGCTGTTTTGAGCTTAAGGCAGCTCTTCTGTTTGATCTGAAGGCTGCTGTGCTACCACGGAGCCAGGTACGACTGGGTATTCTGTATCGCAGCGAATGGATCTGTGCATTTCCCAAAGACAGGGCGGGCAGTGAGACCAACAAGTACAATAACAAAGGATGCATTACCTAATAGAGTTGGCAGAAGTACAGAGTTCAGGGTGGTCTGATAAAGCTGGGTTACAGTACTTTTAATCAATCACTAAGAACACGAGCCAATTTAGGAAGGAGCCTGACATTCAAGCTAGGCTTTCAGACAGGATTAGAAATAGTGAATGGAGAGTAAACATATCTGCCAGGGCTAGCCGAAAGGACTGCTGTCAGGGGACGGTGTTCCCTCCTCCATGTGTGATATTGAAACATGTCTCCTTCATCCACACCCCCCACACTGCTCCAGCCAACCCTAACCCCACTGTTTTTGAATAGTAACAGCCTGTTTTACCAGCCTTGCTCCTCAGATACATTTCTTTTTTTCAATGAATGCAGATCAGTATTAGCAACAAGACAGAGATGGTTGCCTGTGTTGTTTATGCTATCCGTTCAAGAAAGGGCACTGTCATTTAAAATGTCCCTCGGAGCTCATCATCATGTGGAGTCTCCGGGCTGACTAATAATATCTAGAATATCAGTATGAACATGCAATAAACAGAGTAAGACAGCTGCTTTTCTAAAAGACAACTGGGAGAGGCACTGGTGGGAAAAATCCCGTCTTTCAAATATTTATCGTAATTATTTGGAGGCTGAGGTCTCTGATGGCTTTTAAGTTTTTAGAATTTCAGAGTCTTATGGTTTCAAATTAGATCAACATTTCAAAAAGATTTTGATTTTCAAAAATACAGCCCTTATTGTACCTCGAAGGCCAGCCCTACTGCCTGTGTGGGATCAATGGGGAAAGCAGCCAGAGACTGTGACGGTGCTGGATAAGGGAATGGTTCAGCTATGGCGATTGATATCACCTCACTAATCTGTCTACATCTCCTCTAAATCCACCTGGCTGTAGCTATAATCAAGCCTGTAATGTGATGAATGAAGATTTAAATGCTCAAACCATATTTACATTTGAGAATCTCGATTATTTATTATTGGATTGAAGGGAATGCCCTCAGGATTTTTTCTGATGTTTTGTAGGTTTTCATTTTCATTCATCTGTATTCAGGCTGTCCTGATGCTGAGTGCATCTTCTTTTGATCTTTTTTAGATTTGAAAGCATTCAATGCAAACCAGGCTGTCTCTGAAATGTCAAAGATTTCATGTTAAATGGTCCTGCTGAATATTAAAGTACTATTAATTTCTTAAACGCCTCTAATGGCTGATAGAGGCCATGTGGAGCAGTATTAGTCCCTTTGGTCTTTGTTTATGCTGAAGATGAAGGTCACCCCCTAATTAGTGCAGCGGCATCTTTTTTGATGTTGTGATATACATAGTAATCAAGTGTGGCTCACCTTGCTGTTTACTGTTGACCTTTAGTTAAAAGCACATCACTGTCGGGTTGTTTCGAAACTTAATTATGCTCCCATAAAACTCCTGGCATCATGTACAGACCTCATTTAATCTTCTGTCATTAGGCTACAGTAACCCTGTGCTCCCTCTGTAAATAGGACCCCCACCACCATGTTCACAGATCCATTATTTTTTTAATACTGTGGGCATATGTGCTTTGGGTTTTGCTGTATCAAACATACTTGTGTACATCTCTGCTTTCAGCTTTGTATTCAGAAATTCTGCTTGTCACACAACAATACACTTTGGCACCTCTCACTTCTCTGCAACTACCAGACATTTGCATGTCAATAACATCATTCTACCACTGTGCTTTTGGCATTTGTGAATACTCTGCAAGGAAGCCAAGTAGTCGCAGTCTTTGAAAGGAAACATCACAATAATGTGTCGTGTGTTGCTGCTTTCATCAACACGTTATTTTCTCAAAATTCACCTTGGCTTAATTATTCATCAGTCACAATTAAGGACTCTCAGACGTATGATTTAGGACCTCTTTGAAAGAACAGCTAACATTTAAGTACATGTCTCTAGGGAAAAGGTGAAGCTATTTCTAAACTGCTGTATATGGTGCAGTGGAGTCCTGTTGCAGAAACAGCATACCTTTAGAGACTGTGATGCTTTCAGATCAAAACAATTAAATTGCTATAATTTATGTTCTCAAAGTAAGTCTAGAGTCTGACACCATATTTTACCTGAATGTGGAATATCGCTGTTTGCAAATTACTGCTGCAAATGCTAAGACACTTAAGGCATTATTAGCTCATTAATTTAACAGGCAGCATCTGGGTCATGTCTCTGCCTCCTATATGTATGATTCTGTAAGCCTTTCACACCAAATGATAAAGCTGATCTGTGGCTTCTCAGGCAGAGCCGCAGCCTACTTACCTTAAATTACTGCTCTTATTTAGCTCATTAGGCCATGGAAAGATTCATTTTCTCAGCATACTTACAGTATACTGTATGTTCATGCAGATGCACAAAGCTACAGTGGGGCTCCACCAGCCTTCATTTTTTTTTGTAAAAAAAAAAAAATAATAATTTCACATTCTTTTGGACAAGCTGATCTGAATTTTTAATCATTGTCTCGAGAAAACATAATTCAGAATGTAGTGGATGAAAGTGGCGAATTACATGCACTCAGCACAGGGCTCCAGTACTTTCTGAAATGGTGCACAGCATTTTTTTTCACAGGATGATCAGCTCTTCAAAGGCCTGGCATTGTAACGATTCTGTGTTTCTTTATTAGAAGGTGGTGGGTGTTTGGGGTATTTGCAAGAATTTCTTTTGTCTATTCCTACCAGGAAATGTCTACTAATGATTCCTATTTTAGATGTGTATTTTATGCAATTTATTGCAAATTACTTTCTTATTAGAAATGCTCTTCCTCTTTGACCAGTCTTTTGTTATTTTTAAAACCTTCTCAGTCTAAGTTAATTTAAATGCATATTTGAAACAGGCTCTGCAAATGGCTTTTTGCAGGGCAACGACTGAATGGTTGCATTAACCCAGAGAAGAAGAGTCAATACTAGCCATAGGAGCTGATCCATCTAAGATTTTATAATGTGGTGCCAATGAACTAGGAACCCTGATTGCGAGAGATCAACTCCCTGTTGTAATTACCAGCCAGACCTCAATTAACTCAAAGCAAACCCACAGTTCAAGTCTATATGTTTGTTAAGTGTTAATAGCTGCTTTAAGAAAAATGTTTCCTCACTCCCATCCACTTAGGCCTCAAACAGATCAATGTTCAATGTCCTGCATATTGTTAGATACATTACTTAAAATGACATACTTTAAGTATTCAATACCGAGTTTAAATTGGAAATAAGGCATTTATCCCCACTGATATCCTCATTAATCTCTATAACTATAATCAATCAATGCAAAGTAAGTGTGTTTTCTTCTCAGGCAGTAACTGGCAGGGAGCTCCATGACAAGCAGCATTTAGCCTAAAGAGTGCAGCAGGAGTAATACACAGTGGTTCACATTCGAAGTGATTGTCATAAACTTAGACTTGCTTTATATACGTAATGCCATGCCGGTGCTGTTCAGGTTCCTTGCACTTGCCTGAATTTTATTAGGAAAGAATCCCAGAAGGCTAAAAATCCATCCTCCTTTCCACTGTAAGCCAGAAATTGATGTTTGTGCTGTCATGTTATACGTGCTGTCCTCACAGTGGAGGAGATGAGAGGAGCTGCTTGAAATATCTGCTGAATTCTCCTTGGTATGCTCAAGTGTTTCCTCTTCAGGAATTCAGTCATGTTCCATATGTGCTCACCAAGTCCAATCAAATGAGTTTCTACTTCACCGATGTAGGATGATTTGACCAACTATAGAAAACAAAACATTCAGAAAAGTGTCTATATTAATAATGCGTACATGCCGTGCATGCATTACTAATGCAGTTGCCTGCAGTGACTTACAGAAGGGCAATCAGAGCCAACTAACTACCCACCTCATCACCCACCAACCACCTTAATGAGAGATTCAGTTGTTTTCGACACCAAAATTATGTACGTTCACCGGCCACTTTGTTAAATACACGTGTTCAACTGCTCATTAATGCAAATAGCTGCTGCCATGTGACGTAGCCAGTCACATGGCGGCAACTCAGTCCATTTAGGCGTGTAGACATGGTCAAGACAACCTGCTGAAGTTCAAACTGAGCATCAGAATGGGGAAGAAAGCTGATTTAAGTGACTTTGAACGTGGCATTGTTGTTAGCACCGGATGGTTGGAATATTTCTGAAACTGCTGATCTACTGGAAGAGGATGGTCCGAAAAAGAGAAAATATCCAGTGAGCGGCAGTTCTCTGGGTGAAAATGGCTGGTTGATGCCAGAGGTCAGAGGAGCTTGAAGCTTGACTGCTTCAAGCTGATAGGAAGACAACAGTAATTCAAATAACCACTCATTACAACCAAGGTATGCTGAAGAGCATCTCTGAATGCACAACATGTTGAACCTTGAAGCAGATACAGGCTACGACAGCAGAAGACCACACTGGGTGCCACTCCTGTCAGCTAAGAACAGGAAACTGAGGCTACAGTTCACGTGGGCTCACCAAAATTGGACGATAGAAGACTGGAAAAATGTTGCCTGGTCTGATGAATCTGCTGCAACATTCAGATGGTAGGGTCAGAATTTGGTGTAAACAACATGAAAGCTTGGATCCATCCTGCCTTGTATCAACAGTTCAGGCTGCTGGTGGTGTTATGTTTCTTGGCACACTTTGGGTCCCTTAGTACCAACTGAGCATCATTTAAATGCCAGCCTTGACTGTTGTTGCTGACCATGTCCATCCCTTTATGACCGCAGTGTACCCATCTTCTGATGGCTGCTTCCAACAGGATAATGCTCCATGTCACAAAGCTCAAATCATCTCAAACTGGCTTCTTGAACATGACAATGAGTTCACTGTCCTCAAATGGCCTCCACAGTCACCAGATCTCATTCCAATAGAGCACCTTTGGGATGTGGTGGAACGGGAGATTCACATCATGGATGTGCAGCCGACAAATCTGCACCAACTGTCTGATACTATCATGTCAATATGGTCCAAAATCTCTGAGGGATGTTTCCAGCACCTTGTTGAATCTATGCCACAATGAATTAAGGCAGTTCTGAAGGCAAAAGGGGCTCCAAACTGGTACTAGTAAGATGTACCTAATAAAGTGGTTGTGAGTATATTTACATATACACTTTTAGAGTAGTATCACTCCTGCATATGTTGAACTTCGCTAATGAGAATATGTTTGCTGTCTTGCGACTTTGTCTCTAACAAAGCCAGCTTTTCACAAGCTTTTCATCAGCTTTGCCACAGTGCATTTTCCATATGCACTGTACAGTAATATAGCGTGTTATAATATTAGCAGTAGTTTTGTTTTTTATTCAGTGTGAAGCCTGA
This sequence comes from Paratilapia polleni, assembly GCA_015106735.1. Lineage (NCBI taxonomy): Eukaryota > Metazoa > Chordata > Actinopteri > Cichliformes > Cichlidae > Paratilapia > Paratilapia polleni. The sequence continues at coordinate 24,175 of VUQI01015253.1, forward strand.
AATTATGAAATGAATTTAGCATGTGCATCAGTAGTTTTTGAACATTTTCAGTACATTTTACCAGTACTGCACTAATACTGATAAGCGTGAGCATTTTGTTCACTATAAACATATTATGAAGGTTTTATTACATTCTGTCTCTATATGTTTGCAGTTCTGGGTATTAACCAAGGTACTTGAGCCATTAAGATTAATTCTCTGAGCATCATACATAGTTCGTTTATAAAATTTAATGACTATTCATACAATAGTTTAACAACATTTTATAAAAAATAAACATAATATAGTAATCCTAATGGTGGCATACAGCAAGACTCTTGAGATCACCAAAGTCAGTAAGATTCAAACAGCAGATGACTGTACATATTTTACAGCAAAATATTATAAATCATCCTAAGGCTAATAATTCCCTAAAAATTGCAGTATTAACCTTAATTATGTAATGACACAGATATGTAGTGGAAATATTGCATAAAGGATAATAATAAAACAAAATCCCAAGATTTTAATTAATGCTGTTATGGTCAGTGATTTAGTCATTTTTGAAGACTTGACAGAGGCCACCCTCATCTCCTGCTCTTTGGTAAGCAGTGCTGTGGAGCTGTGTTGGCAGGGTGATAGAAATTGCACACAAAAGACTTCGTCAAGAGAATAGATCTCTCCCTGCAAACGGCATCCGTGGGAGCTTGGATAATGAGTATGCCATGTGTAAAGCCTTAATGTGTTTACATACGGCTAGATTAGAGACGGACCCAATACTTGCCCCTGCGGTTTCTGAAAGAATCCCTGTGGGCTACTTGAGTGATTAGCTACTTTGAGATTTTTCAGTAGGAGTGTCTTATGGGACTCTGTAGGGGATCAATAGGAGTTGGGATGATGAACTGTTTGGGAAATTTCCGTATATATCTTTTTTTTTTTTTTATGTAAACTCCTCCGTCCTTTTCCATCTAATTGAGTCAGTTAGCTTTGATTAATATCCCTGTACCCCCACGTATTGTTTCCCATATCATATTACTTCCTAAACTGTATCTGACACTCAGAGGCATACACACACATTCAAGTGAACAAGGGGCAATATAGATGTAAGAATGGGCTCTCTGCCTCGACTTGCAGCTTTAAAACTTCTAGATCAAATCTGTCCCTATCATTTAAGTCTCGAAGAGCAAACAGTTGTTTCAAGCACCGTCAGCAGTTAACAGAATGGCCATTATTTATTTGCTGTGCCGCCACAGAATTCATCTCAACATGTGCTCACCTGGAATCTGTCTTTATTTGGCCTGCCAAGCCCATCTTTCTGCGTTTCCTTGGCTGTTTGGCTGTTAATGATAGTCATGGACGCCTTTATCCAGTGCTCAGGAGAAGGGGTGGAGACACGCAGCTTAGCAGGCGGCCACAGCCACAGCAGTGTCGTCTTCCTTTTGCTTCTTTAAAAATATGTCAGCATCACCGTGGTGATTAGCAGTCAGTATGTGCTGCGTCTTTGTCCTTGATTTAATGCCAAATCTCCTAAGTAATAATGACTGCACAACTCTGTGTCTGACGAAAAAAGGAAGAGAAGGGAAGAGTGGCCCCTTATTGCTCACTGCACTGGTTCCCAGCAGGAGTCTTGTGATGCCGCAGTTTGGTTTTGACATTTTCTGAATGTTGTTTCTGAAACATGCCAATCTCATTGATTTAATATGGCATGCAGTTTTTGTCAAGCTTCAGGGGCTTATATAAAGAGTGTGTCTGTGAGCCACCACATGCACTGTGTGTATACATTCATCATTGATTTTGCTGTATAAAGATCCATTTTGGCATATGTGAAACAAACATGTGTAAGCAGACAATTTAGAGATATATATTTTCCACAGTATTGGAAAAACATAGGACAGAGAGTAATCCTATCATAAGCAGAGCTTGTCTCATAAAGTAGCCTTTTTCTACAGCACAAATCAAAGGTGAAGTCCTGACGTTATCAGGACTGAATAACTTTTTTAAGGATCCTCAAAGATTCAAAATGCTGCTAAGTTTTTACTCTTGCCTGGCTTGTTAGCTAATAACCTTTACTGGTGAATCAAACTCTGCAGTGATGAGGGACAGGGAGAGAAAGACCACTGAGAAATGGTGTTTATTTCCTTTTTTTTAGGTACACAACAGTTTGATAGCTGAAACTTAGTCATATTTAACCATGGTTAATTTCTTTACCACCCCTATCAGCTTGTAGTTTACAATGGCTTTGAATATTGAGGCAGCATGCTTTTACTTCTCACAACAGTGGACATACATGCACAGGTTACCCACAAGGCTACATTTCTTAAAAGAAAAAAAGAGTAGCACTCCACCTTAGGTTTTCACTTCTCTCATTGGTCAACCATGTGGGTACACGAATGTTCAACTCAAAGAATCTGGGTTGAATTGGGGATCTTCAAGTGATGCTTTAAAACATCGACCTTCAGGGGGCAGCCCTAATAATTTTTTTTTTTTCCCAAGGTACATTGGTCCTTGGTTACAATATAACAGCACCAAATGCATTTGTAATCACTGATTACACCCTCTAAGGTCAGGATGGCTCACTTCATTTGAAGTTAGATGTTCCAGAGGACTAATGCAGCTTTTCCGAATGCTTTTGTTGCAGACTAGTTACTATAATAACAGAGTGTGGCGAGTCAGATGCTCCATCTACTCAGAACTCTTATTGGTTCCTTTTTTATCAGAGTCCATTCAGCCTCTCTCTAAGGGATGTCGGAGCGTAGGAGTACATTTGGCTCTGTGCTCAGACTTTTATTGCGATGCAGAACTCTCTCTGCTGGAGGAGAACAAAGGGTCTTCTACAGTAAGTGTGCACGGCTCTGGCCTCAGACCAATATAAAGAGGAATAAAATGTATGTTTTGGTTTTTTTTCTACATATGTGATCTGTACCCACATGATGCACCAGTGTGGTCATTTTGAATAATGCTAAATAGGAATTGGAATAGCAGAAATTAACATGTCCCATTAATCAGGGACTGGAGAATTGGGGAGGAGGGTGTTTAATGGCATGTACTTGGTGGAGTGCCGTCTTGCATTAAGGGCTAATAACCTGACTTAGAGTCAGCACAGCACCCACCTGCCCATACCCCCCCGCCCCCATCACTCCAGCTGTATTTATTACGGGCTGCAAGGCCACAGTGATGAGACGATCAATATTTCTGGGATGATGAGGGAGAACTCATGCAATCGCTCTCTCTCTCTCTCTGTTTCTCCCTTGGCAGTGCTTCAGCAGGTAGAGAGATCAAAGCAGAGGACCTCTGAGATGCTGTTGGAGAAGAGAGTGATGAAGTCCTCTGTGCTGTGTGTCCTCTAAACACACACACTCCATCACACTGTCCTATGTCCTTGCTATGTCCTGATTAAAAAAGTTTGACCTGGTGTATTTTATGTTGAGTAGAATTAGTCTTATCACTCCTATTCTGCCACAGTGTGTGCAGATCTAAACAGAATTGCCTTCATTTAAAATTGAAGTGGAAAATTGTCTATCTGTGTAGCTGCAAATTTATGAAAGGGCTGCCTTTTGAAAACCTCTGTCAACAATCTTTGTCCGTCCGGGGGATCAATATGTGGAAGTCTTTTATGGCATAACTTGAAATGGAACACAAATTGCTGTAAAAAACAGGAAAATATCAACCCCAAGTGACTGTACATTTTTATGGTATAATACTGTAATTTTTCTTCAGCGAACACAAAGTCTCATGGAAATCCAAATGTTTAAGTTTAAATAATTCACTTGATGTGAACTGATGTGGTTGCTATTTTAGTTGTTTTGTGCTTAAACTTGAGTTGCTATGAATGTGTAACGTGGTTTCTTAGATTCATGTGGCCAACGAAAGTTTCAAGGTAAAGCTATCAATGAGCCACAATGGCCAAGACACCTGCAGCAATTAATGACATCTCGTTAGTTCTCATCTTGATAAATTCTTGAATATGCCAGCATTCCCATAACCAAGTGGTGTAAAGAGTGCAGGAACTGTAACAAAGATGTTGTCTTGTCATAGTTCAAGAGAGACAGGAAACTAAATTCAGGTTACACAGATGAGGACATGCAATTATATTTTACAATAATAAACTTTTTATAGAGATTGCAGTACACTATAATAACTGTATAGTTGCAACCAAGTTGTCAGTATTGTAATGTAAACCTTATATTCTATACAGTACTGTGATTTTGTCATTTCTGGTTGAGCTACAGTGCTTAACAACTTTATCAGACCACCTGTCATAAAAAATAAGAAAGACCATCCAGCATCACGAAGTGCTTTAATGCAGAATCTTTCCTTTTCAGTGAGTTCTCGACGTTTTACCATTTTGAACAGGAGTGAGGAATTTCAAACTGAATTCATGTTTTTATACCCAAATTTGAGTCGACACACTGGACTTCTCTGAGAAGTCAGAAATTAATCAAGCATAACATTCAACTATTAAAGCTAATTTTTCTGTTCAGGAATGCAAGTAAATAAGTGTAATTTGGCATCTTAATAAAAAAAAAAAAAATAATGCACTTTACAATCTTTTTTGCTTTTTTGTAAAACTGTAAATTACAAAATTCATGGATAACAACAATAATTATACTTTAGCATTTAAAATATCATTTTGATTAAAGAGCTTGCACATAGTAGTGGATTAACCATCACAGAAACATGAAAAAAGATTTTGGTAATTGCCAATACTGTTAATTTAGGGCAGCTGTGGCATAAACCTCACACTGGGTGGTGGTCTAATAAATTTGTTTAGCACTGTATGTCTTCATATAGATCCCAATAGGTTCACGTGTTTCACATTAGCAGAGGGTTTGAATTCTATGGTATGTGGTATTGATGTATTGCAGGGCTCTGTCTTCTATAAAAATTAACAGTAATGAAATGTTAGGTTTTTTTTGTTGTTTTTTATGGTTCATACTACCTTGTGGAAAGGATGATATGGCACTAAAGTATGATAGGTTTTCTGCCTCTGCTACAGGGATCCTACTGAGCAGGGAACTGACTTTGTCAGTATGACTTTTCCAGCATTTTGAAGCCCTTTCCACCCTTTGGCCCCCAGCAATGGATACCTTTTAGTCCCCAGATTGGATATGGATGGCTTTTCGTGTGTTATCATTTAACAGGTACTGTGTGCTACAGTCACTGAGGAGAATTGTCCAGCACACACGTTTTATTTATCCAAGTGTCAGTGAAAGTGGCCTCATTTTAAGTATTTACTAAGTATGTGTATGAATGTATTCATATGTTTTTGATCTGAAGTGAGGACTTGCATATACAACTAAGCATATAGATTTCACCGGCAGAGTGTCTGCTGATCCACGGCTGCAGCGGATGGTAATAGCTGCCTAGCGATAACAGCACCTCCAGAAACGTCAGGATTGGTTTCTCTCAGCGGTTAGGTGCCCTCCAACGGCTGCTGATACATTATAAATCATTTACACAGTCATTTTGGAATGCAATATCCTCCTCTAAATGCTGGCTTTTCTTCTCCATTGTTATTAGAGCAAACTCTGCAGTAGGCACACAAGGTTGAGAGGGACCCTAAGCCATAGAAATTGAAAATTGATCAAGCAGCGTGGGAAGGTGTTGTTGCTGGCATCACTGGTTCACCCTGGGATTGTTGATTAGCATTTACAGCACTGTCAATGGAGGGACCTGCTGCATGTAGCAAACATCCTCCCCTGCCCCCTTTTCTGTACATCCCAAAAAGTGATCTCTTATGTGAGCAAACAACGGGAATGACATTTAATTTATACCTTGTGCATATCTACTCCAAAGGACTATGTAGGGAAAATGCTGCCAACATTAAACAGGACATGAAATTTTTATCATGTTATTATGTGTGTATGACTCCCACTGCTGGGTTTTACCACTGCCTTTTGTCTAAATATTAACTGTTAATATAAACGTCAGACTGTAAAGTAGAAAATAATTACTTACTGACAGCTGATGCCTTTCACACTTCAATTGTCCTGTTAGCATTATTTGGTACATCTTGACAAGTTGCCCAACAGTTAATTGCAATATCCAAGTCAAAGGCAGGTTCTTGATTATATGGATTGATGATTGCATTAAGAGCTCTGTCATGTTTATGTGAGCCATTTTATGTCGTGACAAAAAAGGACTCCACAAGTCAATAAAAATGACTGACTGACTGAATATGGGAGCAAACTGGTGGGTTGTCAAGGAACTGTCATTAATTTTTCTGTCCTCTTCTTTTGCAGCACTGGTTAGAAGATCTCACGAGCTGAGGGAGGACAGTGAATAAGGATCTCGGCACAGTGAGGAACTGCACTAAAGTATCATCAAAGTGACTGTCTCATCTGTAACCTGGTGGGCTCCAATATCCCAGCTGATGACTGTCCCTCAGGTGGCTGGACTACAGGGCTGAGTGGGAAGCCTGTACATTTGCTGAGGGCGGTGCCCTGGCTTGTATGTTGGTCACTTGCACTTATACTCGCTCACAAGGACCATGTGGTTTTCTCCCGGGAGAAATCGTTTCCCCTCGCAGAACTGGCATGGTGCCTATAATTCCACCAATTTCAGCGTGTCCTTGTGGGTGTTAAGTTTTTGTTGGTGCTTTGCGGCCGTGAGCGGTCAGAACTACCATCCCACTGTGAACACACAGTATGGGAAACTCCGAGGGGTGAGGGTGCCCCTGCCTAGTGAGATTCTCGGGCCGGTCGACCAGTATTTGGGGGTTCCATACGCTGCCTCCCCCGTGGGAGAAAAACGCTTCATGCCCCCAGAGCCTCCTTCTTCCTGGTCAGGAATCAAGAACGCCACCCATTTTGCTCCTGTCTGCCCCCAAAATATACACAATGCTGTGCCAGAGATAATGATGCCAATATGGTTCACTTTCAACCTGGATATAGTTACCACATACATACAAGATCAACATGAGGATTGTCTTTACCTAAACATCTATGTTCCAACAGAGGATGGTGAGTGTGTCGAGTACGCAGGACGAAACCAAAACTCTCCTCCTCTTCTTTCCTGTCTCTGCTTCCCACTCCTTCTGTCTTTTCTCTAAGATTTTGTGCCACCTTTGTTTCTTGCGCGAAGCATGAACCGTTGTTTAGCGCATGCTGTGTCCGTGTCCATCATCTCAACATCCCATCTTGACTAGATCTTTCATTTAGTCTTTTCATCAACTCTCCCCTTCCATGCCACTGTTAGAGGTTCCTCTTTTGATGACTAAATGACTTCTTAATATGACTTATTAGAAAAGAAAAAGAAATCTAATCAGACAAGAAACAGATTGGACATACTCGGTGCACCTTCCTACCCTCACTGTCTTGATTGTTCTGGGGATATTAGCAATTAGTAGCCTGCCTCATAAGTGAATGATCTTCTGTAGGGTTGGTGAAATATTCTGTCTGGTACATGAGAGGCCTGTGGCATCAGCCTGACCTATGTAAGACCCTTTACTCTCCTTTCTCTATCCAGTTTATCTTTCCACAAAAGAGGAATGCAAGAGGAGACTTTGTGCAAAAGGCAAACGTAGATTGGAATTTGTGAAGACTGACAGTGTTTGATTTCTAAATATCTCTTTTAAACAGCCTCCATTTTTTTGTACTTGAAGGAGACCCACACAGGAAAATGGGCTTGAAATTTTAAGTGCTCCGAGAGTCACACGAGCAACGTCAAATAACACTTAACAGATTCGAATGCGAACTACAAAATTTTGGAAAATCTAGCCCCTCTGCCTTCTGTGTGGCTGTAATGGGTCTTAAATAGAAGTGCATGTGAATATGGGCTTCTTGTGTCCCAGGGTGCAGCAAATTCATTCCACCATTTTGGAATATTTCTGCAGCAACACCCCAGTTTACTTTTTCAAAAAGGTCCTCTGTTGTTCTTGTTGTTGATGAAGACTGGGTGGGTGGGAGGAGGAGGGAAAGAGGGAGAAGACGGGTTCTAACTCAGTCTGAGTTGTTGCATGTCACATGCGATCTTTTCCAGAGCTCTCTGTTATTTTGTAGTTTTTCCATTCATTTTACAGTCAAAAGAATATCCAAGGAATGTGCCAGGAAACCCAACAAGAAAATGTGTAGAAAAGGAGGTATGTAAAAAAAAAAAGAAAAAAAAAAGAAAAACATGGAACGAAAGGGAGGAATTGAAAGAGTGAAAGAGAGGAGAGTGATGGGTGCATCCTTCCAAAGCCGCCAATATCACCACCTATCAACTCCCAAATCAAAGTGCTAATTGGGATGAACATGGGACTTGTGACTCAGATCAACCTTGACATGAGTGTGAAAGATGAGTGAGTGGTTGTGCTGTGTTGCATGCCTGTGTGAGTAAGTGTGTGTGTGTGTTCAGCTTGTTGTGTTGTTTAAATGTGAGAGTTGAAGTCAAGGAGTAAAACTGCAGGTCCCTAAATAAGTAATAGAATCTTTGTTCAGCAATAGATTGTGATGTCTGCTGATAACATGTATTTTATTTTTCACAACACTGTATGGCTTGTAAGTGTATTTTTTTAAAGGTAAATACAACTGTTGAATAAATCAGAAGCATGAATGCTATTTATAGATATAACTATCCCCGAAATTACTATGTTAATTTGGTATGCAAAGAAGTTTAGTCACGTTTCAGACAGCACTTAAGACAGCCGCTTATTGAAAGAATTTGTCAGGCTTGACACCTGAAAGCACCCGAGCATCAGTCGTTGATTTAATTTTCACCAAAAAGTGGAGGGCCACCTCTCTCTTAAATTTATTATTGCCATTGCTCAAATAGGGGGTGGTGAGGTACTTTATTGGCATGACAGCTTTGATCTATCCATGTGGCAAATGCCCTCACACACAGCCATGGAGAAGTGCAGCACAATTTCATTAGCAGCAGCTGAAGTACAACTGCTGGTGACAAAAGAGTGCTAATTTTCCAAGCTTCCCTGAAGGCACTATGGGCCCTTCCAGGTAGCCTTAAAGATGTGATCCTGAGCATATCTCGCTGCACAGTAAAGATTCAGTTTCAGCTGGGGGACCTCTGCTGTTGATTTCCATGGAGGCAGGAGGCAGCTCTTGGCCTCACTCTGTGCACTCGTACATCCAGCTTTGGTAAACCAATTTTGTTCGAGACAGACTGGCCCTTCAGGCACTTCTGCTTCTGAATTAGTCCCAGTTGTGGAATATACACAGAAATATCTATTTAATATTCCCCTTCCAGTTGGAATTTTTCAATTATCTTCTTATGTTTGGTAATGAGAAAATGGTTTGTCATAAGTTTTATATGTTGGTTTTCTGACATATTATTGTGCAGAGTGTTGACTGTTGTATAGTTCCTCTGTTGTTATAAACATAAAGTCTGACATTTTCAGTCTCTATGGAAACTCTTTATTTGAGTTTCACCTTTTTTAACTGCTTCTACTAATTTTGGCTTATGTTGACTTAACTGAGCAAGTGACGCATAATTCATTCTTCCACGGCATACTCTGGTTTTGGTCAAAAATATTTCCAACAAGGAAGATCTTAATAAAAATAAATATTTTAATTGTTGTCATTTAGTTTCTGGTTTTGCTTAGATCTTATCTGTAAAATTATATTTAAATTTACTATGTCTGTGTGTATGTCTGTGTATGTACACAGATATACACACACAGGGTTTTATGTTTGTGCTACAGTCCGGTATAATGCAGTAGAGTCATACACACTGTTCATATTCAGTACCAATAACATCACCACTACCAATTTTCCAATCTGTAACCATAATTGATTTTCAGAAAGAAAAATGGTGATTCTGGATGAAATGGTTGTGTGATTGTTACCAAGCAACAGTATGCAGTTGTGACAGGGACTGAGTAAATGGCTTGAAGCACCTTTGTTGTAGTGGTGATGCTGATCAAGTGAGAAAAGTACATATCCCTAAAAAATCACATGTCATCATAGTAAGATTCTTGCATGTATGAGGCAAGGTCTTACTATATGGTGATTCAGAAAGTGTTTTCCATGTTAAAACCACAATGTTCAAGAAAAAAGAATAGCGAAATATGAGGTTATAGGATACGGTTTTAAGGGATTAATCCTCAACAAACAATGGAGAAAGCCTATCATATGGATTCTGAGCTATTAGTGTCCTGCAGGGCATTGTGCCAGTAAACCATCTGATGCTCTGATATCAAAGATGTGGCTCATTTTCCTCCATTAACCAGAAGGAAAGCCTTTAAACCGCTCAGTAGTGCCCTGAACAAAGATCAAAGAAATACTCCTTAAACAAAAATAACATAAGGCTCAATAGAAATTGTACTAGATGTTTATTTGTTCAGTACCAGTATGGTTGATGGTTGTTAGTCTGAGCGAGGTTTTTGCAGCTACTGTAATTTTGACAGGGCTAATTCACCAGAGCATTTCTCTTTGTTCATAAACAATCTGATGTTTACACTGACCACAGTGTTATTCTGAAAGAGAGAGAGAGAGAGAGATGGACTCTCCTCTTTTTTGCTGAACTTCCACAGCATCACAAATCCAAGATGTCCGAGCAGGTAGTGTTTGAGGTCATGTGTAGGTGATCTAATGTGCAACATCAGCACCGTAGCCCACTGCTCTCTCTCTCTCTCTCTGATGTGGCCTTATAGCACGTACACAGAGCACAGAGAAGCGACAGTGCTGGAGACACTGGAGCCTTGGTTATATCACTCAGTCATTTTCCCTGCTCTGAGTCAGAGTGAATGGAGTGAAGAGGGGGGTAATGATGTGCAGGGACACAGCTAAGCACTATTCAGCCTCAGAGTATGAGATCGGCTGTAGATGGGTCAATTTTGTGAGGACAAACCCCGATGAGGTCAATCTTTATCTGTAAAAGAGCTTTACATTGTTAA